>CM059227.1:15137750-15285250 GCA_030347435.1 Clarias fuscus | reverse complement strand
CTGTGAGTGAATTAGTCCCAAACATTTTATCCTGTTTTCAGGGTCTTGGGGGGCCTGGAGCCTATCCCAGGGCACCGGCCGGGGTACACCCTGGACAGGATGCCAATCTATCGCCGGGCACACACATACACCCATTCACACTCATTCACACATTACAGGCAATTTTGGAATCCAATTTAGCCTAATCTGCAGGTCTTTGGACTGTGGGAGGAAACCGGAGTACCCCGCGGAAACTAACCAAGACAGCATGCACACAGAGAGGGTATCAGGCATTCATCTTGGCAATTTTACCACAAGGCTTGTACATGTGAACTCTTCCAGCTATTAAATTGTTTATTAAAAGAAGAGATTATTCAGCTTAGCAATGTCATTTGCAGCAGATATTCTGTATAAATATTCAGGAGTGTATGTGTGAGATTTCCATTACCTGTTAGCAACATTAGCAGTCTAGCTTAAACACAAAACTAGAGATTTAAAAGATGACAAACCTTTTGATTGAATTTTTTTTTTAATTGAAAAATTTCGGTAATAAGAAATGAAAGTTGATGACTTTACTTTTGAATTTTGTAGCTGTGTGCGTGTGTGTCGTTCTTTGTGAGCTTTTTGCGGTGCTGAGTCACTGGATGACATAACTGTCTTTGGATGACATACAAAAGCATGCAGCTTTCTTGTGGATTGACCTTAACCATCCAAAGCGCACTGTTATGATGATTTTATTTATGCATTTTCTTTTCTTTTTCCTTTTTTTTTTTTTGTTAAACAATATAACAGACTGTTCAAAATACAGTTAAACAGGTGTCAGTCTAGAAAACATATTGTAAACCCAGGTTTGGTGGTTTAAGAACTGACATATCCTTTAATGTTTATAATGTAAGTGAAATGTGACATACCCTCTGTAATCCTACTTTGTTATTTATCATAACCTCATGGGTAATATCAACCTATAGCCCTTGTGCAGGCTTGTTGCTGTGAAGGCTGTATGTATGTATGTATGTGTGTGTGTGTTTTGGCTCTCTTGGCTCTCTTGAACGGGATGCGCTGGCTTGATGAATGCAGGCCTTGTTTTAGCTGTGATTTCTCTGTGTCGGTTTTTGCCTTGTAGATTATTATTATTTTATTTAAAAAAAAAATTAACCATAACTTATGTTTATGCTTATTGCGACCCTCGGGTGTTGCGTATCTGTGTATATGATTGTTTCTTTCTGGATGCTTCGTTCTCATATTAGAATGTCCATTTAGCATTTTCGCAGGGCAGGTAGTGTGAGCACAAGGTTAAATTTAAATCTCACATATTAATAATGATTTCTCAGGGAAGTGTAAAGACTGAATGATTGAAGCGACACCTTCCTTTGGTCGAAGCACATTTGCTAATCCAGTGCCTCATACATAATGCAGCACTCTGCAGCTGTGTGTGTGTGTGTTTCTATTCTAAGTGGAGGGGAGGAAAAAAGATCAAGATCACTTCGAGCTGCAACATGGAACATTTTGCATGTTGAGTCACACATGTACCAATACATTTAAAATGTTGTGTATGTATGTGTGTGGTGGCACAGGGCCTTAGTGGTTAGCACTGTCACCTTGTCCTCATATGCTCAAATGCATGTTATAGTGTTTAATCTTTTAGAGTTTATACATTTTAACAGAATGAGAACTCCATTTTTGCAGTTGTGAGAAACCCATTATTTCAAATGAAGCATGACGCATTGCATATACCTGATTAATATTTTGTGCATTGTTTCTTTGACTCATCAAGTATTATGTCACAAGTCTTTGGATTATATCAGTGTGAATTTTATGTCCTTTTGCAAACCTTTATAATGTTTATACCCATCACTTTTTTTCAGAATGAATTTGTATCTAGGGTGTGTATCTGATTTTTAATGTACAAAAAGTTTGTGCATTGCTGGAGTTGAAAATATTACTGCAAGTGCATCATGGCTCCCTATTGCATTAGTAATGGCAGGAGCAAGAGAAAAAGTATAGAAGTATAGATTTGGAAGTGAAAGAAGTTTATATGACAGTATTCCAAAGTATTTGCAAGGTACAGTATATCATGTTCCCAGAAGAAAATATTTTAACACGATGAGTCAGAGAAAGGTGATTTTTGTGTTTTGCTGTTAAATTGTCTATTTAATGTTATGGAATTTTGCTGTGACCTACTTGATATCAACTATAAACAAATGCTTAATGTACAGATTCTATTTTTCTTTATGGTAATAAGGCACAAAAAAAGCATGTTTTATCAAGAAGAAACCTGAAAGCAATATAACCTTTGTACAGCAGAAAACTTACTAACCTTTAGCTCGAACACTGGAGGCTCCAATCTTAAATGGAAAATAAACTTATTGTTTTTAATCATGACATTGAAATTAAAATCACATCATGTTTATTACTCTGCTTATTATTCGACACTGATTATGTAGCTGGTCTGCCATACATGCACCTGTTAGTGAGATGTAATAATGTAAATGATAACCTATTTGAACCAGTGCATTAATAACTTAATATATGAATGACAATCTGAACTTATGTCAGTGCTGCTGTTAAAATGAAAATTTTAATTATTTAAAATGGAAAACAATCCCAAATGAAAGACAAGTGGAATTATAACCTGAATATAGAAATGTACAGTGAAAAAGTATTTGCCCCTTTCTTATTTATTTATTTTTTTTGGCATTTTGGTTGCAATTAAATGATTCAGATTATTATAAGATAACTCGAGTTATACAGTGGTTTTTTATTTTTTCAAAAATACAAAAACAAAATAAAGCTTTTTTTCCCCCCTTAATAACTGAAATCATCGGGTTATCTTTGCCTCATATTAAAATACACACACACACACACACACACACACACACACAATTTTTAGGGGGCCAATACTTTTTCACAGCATGGTCTATTTCATATGATTTTGCTTAACAGTAAATTACTGTATGTGCTACTGCAAACACTATATAAATAAATAATGTGTGAGTCTCTGTGTATGTGATCCATAGGCTTTGTCATCTACAGTGAGTTTTAATGAGAATGGCTCAGAAAGTCACAGCTTCACTATATATCGCTGTGTTATGCAACAAAAGATTTATGGTTTATTTACTGGTTTATAGACCAGTAGCTTTGACCAAGAATAATCACACGTATTAGAGCAGTCTCCAGGTTTTCTGTAACATGCAGTTTTACAGCACTAAATAAGAGATAAAATCTTTCATGAAACCTGCTGAAGTTGCATTTCTGCCTGAGAGTGAATCTGAATCCAATCTTAAATAAGATTTACAGTACTCTTCTTTTACAGGTCCGACTCATTCTTGAACCGCGTCTTTCCATACGAAGTTGCCTGCTTCTGTCTCCGGGTCCGCCGTGTATAATCCCAGCCGTGTCACCCCTTCATCCACTGACAGTGACTGACCTTTGACCTGAACCCAGCATCTGGGCTTTGTGGTCATGTCTAGCCCCAGCAGTAGTCCAGAGAGAGAGGGAGGGGTCACGGGGTCAGTTCAGCTGGAGAACCTCGGGTCTCCAGCGGGTCCGGAGACCGACCCGCTCTCCGTTGGCAGCCCCGTGCTGAGCCCAGACTCAAGTTCCCATGATGCTGCTCTCTCTGCACCAGCAGTCTCGCCTGCTGACTCTGAGAATCTCAGTCCAGATGAGTTGGAGCTGCTGGCTAAATTGGAGGAACAGAATAGGTATGTGGGCCAAACACACGGACACACACAAGCACACACATATACGTTAGGTTCATTCTATTTTAAAGCATGTAAGGTATATTATATTATAACTTCCTTCCTGGTCATTCTTTCACACGCTTGTGCAACGCCGTATGCAAATCTTATTCAAATGTGGATTAATACAAAAGCATTTGCAGAGGACAGATATTCTGTATAGTCTTCATCCTAAACTAGAGAGACAGAAACATTCATCATTCCTGATGTATGAAAATGGACCAGGACGCTTTCTAAAAAGTCCCATATTTTTTGTAAGATTTGGTCAGCTCTTCCCTCTCATCTAACATTTACCAAATAAAGGAGGGGCGTGGTTCTATTGAGATACACAAAACTGTCTTTTTTCAAACTGCTTATCATGCTGCACCACAGAGAGGAAAGTGCTGTTCTCCCTGTCCAGCGAGCCATAATCAGACTGCTGGACAATCATAATCTTAAACACTGTCCTCCCAGGAACTCCTTTAATGGCCCAAACATGTGGAAGTGGCTTAGAGCGAGGTCAGGACAGTATGGGGTCTCCCAGCCGAGTTCCTGTAACGTGCAAGTGGTGTTGGTGAACGGGTTTGTGTACAGCTCCCACAGACAGATACGTCTCCTCCACAAGTTGGCGACAAGTTATCTGTTGATTTTCAAAGATCAGGTGTTCCACTCGCTGAATGTTCACTGGAACAGCTGCAGTGGGCTCAGAGACACCTCGGCCCGGGATCATCACAGCCCTCTTTAAAACATTTTCCACCATTCAAATGTTTTACTGGAGCTAAGAGTCTCATCACTGTACTGTGTTTGAAGTTTTCTGGTTTATTTCTTTATTCACTGGAAACTTAGACACAAGTTTGACCTGAACACCCCTCGTACACACAGGAGTTTACAGAAGTCCGTGATTGGCTAGTTGTGCAGGACTAGGCCAGATAGTCTAGGCAAGAAAAAAAAAAAATTCCATGTTGATTAATAAAATATATTCAGGGTTGAGATGTAAATGTATATTGTATCCAGGAAAATCCAGTTCTGGTCTAAACCCGGTTTAGTGCAGAACCTGTTGTTTGATAAAACCAGACCTAAAAGGTCACTACAATTAAACAAACATTCCCTACTAGACAAATACTATATAAATTCATGCACCATGCTTCAGCAAGATCAGATAACATTAAAAGCTAAACGTTTTTTTGTTTTGTTTTTTTGCCAGTGCTGAACTTTGTGATTTTTTCCCCCACTTAGGCTCCTGGAGGCCGATTCCAAGTCCATGCGCTCTATGAGCGGCTCTCGTAGGAACAGCGGCTCCTCGCTGGTGTCCAGCTCGTCTGCCTCGTCCAACCTCTCGCATCTGGAGGAGGACACCTGGATCCTGTGGGGACGCATTGTTAACGAGTGGGACGAATGGAGACGCAAGAAGGACAAATTGCTCAAGGTGAGAAAACGGGTTTCAGTAGATTTAGCCGCCGGTTAGAAAGACGTGAATAATTTCTGCGGAAAAGCTGAAAAGGCACGTATGACTTTGAGGGGCTAAAAAAAGGTCTGTTAGTATGTCAAGAAGATGAAAATGAAAAAGATGAAGAATCCAAAATTTTATTTACTAGCATTTACGGTAAACATATTTAAGACACCGGAAGTTGATAAAACCTACTGCGTCCTTTTCACTTCCAGGAACTGATCAGGAAGGGGATCCCACATCACTTCCGGGCGATCGTGTGGCAGCTGCTGGGCAACGCCACGGACATGCCGGTGAAGAACCAATACTCAGAGCTGCTGAAGATGTCGTCACCCTGCGAGAAGCTCATCCGCAGAGACATCGCCCGTACCTACCCTGAGCACGAGTTCTTCAAGGGCCAGGACAGTCTGGGCCAGGAAGTCCTCTTCAACGTCATGAAGGTGAAGAAGAGAGAGGGTTCGAATAAAACAAGAATGATGTTTATTGTATTGTATTGTAAAATCTGTTTGTGTGTCCCGCAGGCATACTCCCTAGTGGATCGTGAAGTAGGATACTGTCAGGGCAGTGCCTTCATTGTCGGGCTGCTACTCATGCAGGTAAATCAAAATCCAGTCTCAATCTCAACACTTTGTGGATGATACCGGATAAAATCACACTACACTACAATGCCCGTGTGTGTGTAGATGCCAGAGGAGGAGGCATTCTGCGTGTTTGTGCGGCTGATGCAGGAGTACAGACTCAGAGAGCTCTTTAAACCGAGCATGGCAGAGCTGGGTCTCTGCATATACCAGTTTGAATATCTGCTGCAGGTAAGAGATTCTTGTATACGATAAAATGATTACATATAAACATCAAACGGTTCTGGGTGGGTGAGTGAGGGAGTGAGTGAGGGAGTGAGTGAGGGAGGGAGGGAGTGAGGGAGGGAGTGAGGGAGGGAGGAAGGAAGGAAGGAAAATGAAGAACGAGAGAGAAACCTGGTCATCAATGTGACCAGAGAAAGAGAAATAAGAGAGCAATGGAGAATGGGAATGATAAAAATACGAGAAGAAAGTGGGAGAAAATTTGCAAAAGACAAACAGAAGAAGGGAAGTAGAAAGGAAAGTGAGTTTAGAGCCAATGCTTGATTAATAATAAATATGTAATAAGAATACACTTTAAAATGCAATGAAAGATAATGTTAAACTGGTAATTCCCTGGATTGTGTATTTTTAAGTCTCACATATGGTGGCATGGCGGCTTAGTGGTGTCACCATGGGAAAGGGACCAGGGTTCTCATCCAGACATGATGGTGTGAAAAGGGTCTTTAAATGAAACCCAAGTTTTAAAATGATAATGTTTTTTAAAAATAATAAAATGCTGTTCAGCCACTAGGTGGCAGCAGATATTCAATCCAACTGAACGTTGGGTTCCTTATCTAAATTTCTCTTGCCATTTGTCGTGTTTTTTTCTCTCTCTCTTTTCTTATCTCCTCTTTGTCTCTTTTTTTATTTCTGAACACAGGAGCAGCTGCCGGAGCTGAACGTTCATTTCCGCTCGCAGAGTTTCCACACCTCCATGTACGCTTCATCGTGGTTCCTCACACTCTTCCTCACCTTCCTGCCTCTGCCCATTGCCACACGTATTTTCGATATCTTCATGTATGAGGTACGGGTTTACTCTGTGTGTGTGTGTGTGGTAAAAAGAATGTGTGTGACGGGTTAAGTCTGTGCGGTAACGGAGTGTGTGTGTGAGCTGGAACCTGTTGCACAAATATAGCTGTAAAGGTGTGTGTGTGTGGTTTGCTTTTGCCAGAGAGTGAGAGTGTGAGTAAATGTGACTGAAGTGTGATTAAATTCATATTTGTATGTGTCTTTACATGTCCGTCCTTTAAATCACACTTTTTCTTTTATTTTTCTCAGGGTCTAGAGATTATATTCCGAGTAGGAATGGCCATTTTACAGTACAACCAAACCGACCTCATACAGCTGGACATGGAGGGCATGTCACAGGTTAGAGAACGACATTGCTCCTTGTTTCTCTCTCTCTCTGGCACTCACTGTCTGTTTTCACCTAAGGTGCTTCAAGAATTTGCACATTTTAAAACACATTATATTGTGTCTCAGCAGCATTATTTATGAATTGACATTCTATACTATGAACTGTAAAAGCTGCAGGGTATCTTACAGACTTGTATCATTGTATGAAAAAACAAAACAAAACAAAAAAACGATAGCTTTGCCTCGAAAATCCACTTATGACCACATCATCAGTAGGTCAAGGTCAAGGTTCGACACTCAACAGTGCTCGTTACACCGAGATGCTTATTGCAGAAAACTGCTATCCAAGGGCGTTGTGATGCATCTCGCGTGACGATGCACATCCGCACACTTCTGCCCACTCTGTTGACACTCTGTTTTGAGGTGTTAAAGCATCCTCCCTATAGCCCTGATCTAGATATAGACCCCGTACCACTTTCACCTGTTTGGAAAAGCAGGCCTACGAGGATGAAGATTCACTTCTGATGAAGTGAAGACAGCAGTGCTTTCATGGCTCGCAGCTCAGACTAAAACATTTTTTTAATGCTTGTTGACAGATGGACAAAGTGTATTGAAAAGCGAGGGGTTTTATATTGAAAAAGACGTTTGCATAGCAATGATTTGGCTGCAGCATGTGCATGTAGTTTCCATGTTCTTCCTGTGTTGTGAAATGAGTGTGTGTGCACCCTCTGATGGATTGGCACCTCATCCAGGGTGTACCCTGCGTCATGCATAAGTGTCCTGGGAAAGTCTCCACGCCCCCCTCAACCCTGTATAAAGAGGTATAGATGACGATGAGTGAGTGAGTGAATAAATCTTCAAAAAAACATGCAATAAACTCAGTGTAAATCTTTGAATAGTATAATAATGTTAAGAGCGTTTCTATTAAAAAAGTAACTTTTTTTAACATCCAAGTGGGAAGTAACCATTTCAAATTTTACACTGCTTAGTTTTAAAAGTCTATACGAGCATAAACAAGTTGTGTACAACTTCGTCCTGTGCCCGAAAGCGGTGTTACCCGACATTCGTCTCTGCTCTGGAGAATCTTGCGTTGAGTTCTTGTCTGAAACGCGACTTGTTAAGATTACACCGACTTGCAAGCACTGACCCCCCCCAGCAACACTAAACCGACTCTAATACATACTGTCATGGTGCTTTCTGTTGAGAAGCTCATCCCGTGTGTGCATGCCATATGCATATATGCGTGTGTGTGAACACACTGTGGTAAGCCATTTCACTTCGACACAGTGTTCAGAGCAACGTTGTATTTCCACACATCAAACAATGAAGTTTAGTTTTTTTTTTTTCAGACATCAATTCTAATATTTCACCATGCACTGCCAAATCTGGGGACAAAAGTAAACAATGCGGCTCAAAGACTCGCTCCGAGTCGACATGTTTTTTTTTTTTTTTTTTTTACTTGATCACTGTAATCAATTATGTTGATGCATCAGTGCAGCCCTAAGGCTTTTACACAACACATTTACGATTAAGAAATCAGTATCAGTTAACTGACGTTATGCATACATTAGTGCCAAATGTTTCGTTTATTGCTGGAGATTGTGAAGTGAAGCTCACGGTCATTTAAAAAAAAAAGTGGAAGTTGGAGTTCAAGTCTTCTTTTCTGTGTGTGTGTGCATTGTTTTAGGAGTGGTTTTATATTTATTATATTTAGTTATACTGTTATGCGGTAGTGGTTAGCACTGTCGCCTTGCACCTCCAGGTTCCAGGTTTGATTCCCGTCTCTGTGTGCACGGTGGGTTTCCTCCGGGTTCTCTGGTTTCCTCCCACAGTCAAAAGACATGTAGGTTAATTGCCATTCCCAAATTCGCCATAGTGTGTGAATGAGTGTGTGCCCTGCGATGGATTAACACGCTGTCCAGGGTGTACCCCGTCTTGTACCCTAAGTCTCTTGCGATGGGCTCCAGGCCCCCGCGACCCTGAATATAGGATTAAGCGGTATAGATGATGATGAGTGAGTGAGTGAGTTGTACTATTTTAAATTGTACATTATTTCAAATTTTACTAAAGAAAAAAGACTTGATACCTGCATATACACATGTTGTAGCTGATTAAATTAATCCACAATGCCTGATCTATAGAGATCCTGTTGTCACATGACCTAAACCAAATTAATACCCATAAAACCCAAATGCATTTGGCTATTCATTGGTTAATTTGAGTTAATTACAGATCCATGAATATTCAAATTGTTTTGCTGTTCACTACAGTATATGGCGGAAATAATAGAAATTTGTGAAAGACCTTTAATCTAAAGCTGTTTACATCCAAATCAGTTGACCGATGTAGGAATCACAGCATGTGTAATATGTAGTTCCTCCCTATTGAACCCTTTAAAACCCAAGCGGCACAGATCTGCGCCGGCCACACAGCATAGATCAGCGACGGTTAAAAGACATGTACAGTATGTGCTTATATGGAAGACATCACACTGTGCATTTGGGTTTTCGAAGTTATCATTACTTTTATAACGTGTAAATTTTTACCACTAACGGAATATGGGTATGACATCGCAGAAATGCAGAACTCTCAAAATGAGCAATTTTCCCCCTTATTTTGGTCATAGAAACAACCGAAAACAACCATTAAAAAACGTGATCGTGTGTATCTGTGCTGTTTCTTTGCCATGGTGACCCATTCTTACATTTCTTTTTCTTTTTTTTGCTCAGTCAGGTTTGTTTAGTTGGTTAAAATGTAATAAAATTCAGGTCATCACATTGCCTACAGTAGGTTTTGCTGAAAAAAAAACGTATGCGTTGCTCTACATTGCACAATCCTGAACCCTATATACAGTATGTTTATTTAAAAAAAAAAAAAGGCCATAAAAAATTTAAAAGGCAATGGTTAACCTTGGCACCAACTGTCAAAATAGCGACTGCGAGCATTAATCAATTATCTGACCATTCACATCTTCACTCTGCACATCTTAGTGCATAAAATATTAAGTTATCAGTTCCATCAGTCCTCCTTCTGTGCTATTTCCAGCACAGGTCAGTAGTGTGGGAAATGTTCCAGACATGCAATACCCAGACATTTCATTACTACTTTTTTGTTTATTTTACTAATTTACTACTCGGCTTTTACCACACAATGTCACATGTGTATAAGAGTATAGAAGCATACAGACCGTATCTGGGTTTGAGAGTCATCCTGTGTTGTGGAACGTGGCCTCATAGGACATTTCATTCTTCACTACAAGAGTAAGCAGAACTACTGTAGACCTGGTCAGATCATGCTGATTTCATATTTCCATGGGGACATTCAATTTGAAGTTAAAATGTAAAGTAAATCACAATATCACAGTTATAGGTATGCACTTGCAGTTGTTGCTTTGTCAAGATCAAGTTTTACATCATCAGGTTCAGACATGTGTATGTATGTGTGTCACAAGCTCCTGGCTATATCGCATTCTCTGTCTTTTTTTTTTTTTCTGATGATGAGTGTCACCCACACAGCCCTGACATAAGTAAATAAACATTTATTGGATATGATCTGGAATTTCCATCGGGCGGTACGGTGGCGAAGTGGTTAGCGCTTGTGGCATTGCACCTCCAGGCCCAAGGGTTGGGATCAATTCTTCAATTCGTGCTTGGTGGGTTTCCTCCAGGTACTCCTGTTTCATATATATATATATATATATATAAATCCTGTTAAATTGGCAGATAGAGAAGACACCGCAGTATGAAGCTGTTTTGCAAGTTAAAGTAACTGTTAAAGTAACATTATGTATACAATTAAAGTTAACATATAATCACACAAACATGAAAAAAAGCATTCTATACTCACCGCAAGATTGTACACTAACCTCAAGATACCACTAGTAGCAGCATGGATTCATGCGCGTTCCGCAAAATTAAAGATGCGGGAAAACTTTTGTTTGCGCATGCGCAAGTGAGCGTATGTCGGACGGATTCTCAGGTAGGATGAATTTATAGAACACCGGCAGAGGGTTTTCCCCCCACTATGCCGCCTGATTGGTCAAACGGAGTCATGTGATTATTGGTGCTGCGGGTGATCTACCAGCTGCATGTTTAGAATAAATGACTAGGAAACTAACGAGTCGAGGGAAGCCGAATGTAGCGGAATAAGAGTAGCGTCTCTTCCGCAAAATTAGAGAACGATGCGGAAGTACGCTTTTATGGGACGGATTCACATGTAGGATAAATTTATAGAACACCGACTGAAGGTATTTTTCTCACTATGCCGCCTGATTGGTCAAACGGAGTCATGTGATTATTGGTGCTGCGTCTGATTGGTGAAACAGTCATGCGGTTGATCTACCGACAGTATGTTTAGTAGTGATGGGAAGTTTGAATCATTTTCGTGATTCGGTTCTTTGAATCTCGTTCATCAAAATGAACGATCTTTTTTTTTTTTTTTTTTTTTGAGTCATTTAGTTCATTTCATTCTTTTGACCAGAAATAAAATAAAATGTAAAATTTTCAATAAACCGACCCCAACACTTCTACACACACAAATTTTGGCTATAGTCTCAGTAATGAAAATAGTACAATGCAGCTAAGGACATATTATGATACTGTATGAGCTTCTCATTCTGTTTATCTTCTAGTCCGAGTCGTTCGTTCTTTTGAATCTATTGCACTGCTTAGTGTCTATGGGAGTTATATGACAAAAGAACGAATGACTCAAAGGTAACTACTCATTTCTATTTTCTGTACATAACCTACGGAGGTTTTGCGATGCTTTGCGCATGCTCACCCAGTAGAAAATGAACGAATCACTCTCCGAGACTACTCGTTCTTTTGAGTCACATTAAAGATTTGTTCAAAAAGAATGAATCATTCATGAACGACCCATCTCTATTGTTTTAGAATAAATGGTTAGAAAAGTAACAAGTCGTGTGTAGCCGAATGTAGCGGAGTAAGAGTAGCGTTTCTTCTTCACAAATCTACTCAAGTAAAAGTAAAAAGTATGAAGTAAAACTACTCATAAAAGTATTTTTTCCCCCAAAAAAGTTACTCAAGTAAATGTAATGGAGTAAATGTAACTCGTTACTACCCACCTCTGCCTGGGATGAATTGGCATCTTGTCTATGGTGTACCCTTCCTCATGCACTGTCACCTGGGATAGTTTTCAGACCTCTGCGACTCAGTACAGGCTTAGTGGGATAGAAGAAAAATAAATGAATGTCCAATAAAGTATTCATTTACCTACCTACCAACCAAACCATACTTTAGGAAAGAACCTGATATGGTTGGCCCACTACATGGTTGGCCCACTAAATGGTTGGCCCACTAAATGGCTGGCCCACTAAATGGCCCACTACAAAGGGGCCAGTGATTTCCATTAACATTTCACATCTGATCGTTTTTAGGGCCCAAGCACTACCCCCTACCCAAGAGGCAGGACCCTCTTGTTTTAATTAATTTATTTTAATCTTTTTTTTAACCCCATGTTGGCTCTATTCATTGCTGCTAACCTCAAACCCCTCCCCTATTTTTGTCAGAAGGAAGCTTTTATACCGTAGAATGCTCTGCCATCCCCTTTGCTTCCTCTGTTTCTGACCCAACTGCCACCACGTGTTAGGCACTGTAAAGCAATTTCTGTTATCTTTTTTTGATTTTACACCGACTATGAAAGCTTAGCTGCCAAGATAGCGATAAAAAAAATATAAAAAAATAATAAAATAAAATAAAAAACCATAGTGTGTTCTGGAGCTCTGGAGTCATGTGCAGGATATCTATAAAGCATATAATGCGTTTTTATTTACTAACACTATTGACAATTATTAAGTGTTTTATCATAAGTGAAAACAGGAATTAACTTGTTTTGAGGACGTTCCTCAGCATTTAAATATGAAACGATGCACAGATAAAGAAATATATATGTGACAAACTGTAATTGTCACTAAAGAAGAAGTGGTAAAAGAGTAATAAATCGACTGGGGACTAGAGATACTCCAGAGTGGTGCTGCATGTTGGGCCACATCAAATCAACCCATCCAATTTTTAATGTTTATTTTATGACATTTAATTACTTTTTCATTTTTCTTTCTTTCTTTCTTTATTTTAATGCCCGAACTATCACTCAGTGGTGACATTTATTCATCTAATTTCATTACATAGTAAAGGTTTTAATTGAATGAATTACATTTATTTATTTATTTATTTATTTATTTATTTAAACATGCATTTCAGTTTGTGAATGCAGTACAGTTGTGGCAAAAAATATTGAGACAAAAGTGAAATTCAGTGTTTTAATCTCACTCATCGTCTATACTGCTTTATCATGCATTTACAGTATACTCTCCCAGAATACTTGGGGCACAAGGTGCGGTAAACCCTCGATGGGGTGTCAATCTATGGCAGAGCACACACACACACATGGTCATTCACACCTGCGAACTGCATGTCTTTGGAGGAAACCGGAGTACCCAGAGGAAACCCACCAAGTACCCGAACCAAGATCTTGGAGGTGTGAGGCGACAGTGCTAACCACTGCGACACCGTGTTGCCATTGATAGTATGATAATAAGAATAATTTGTTATTTGACGCAATGAAATTGCTATACGGCAATCCGTATTTAGTATAGAGGACTTTAGTGTTCAAAACCTGCTTAAAAAGTTAAAACGGCATCTGAAGTAATCTGGAGTCACTTGCTTAATCCATGCCTGATTGCGAAGATCATGTACAGAAAACGATTTCTTGACTGCTGCTGCATTCTTCAACATTGTCCAATAGTTTTCCTTTGGTTTTAGGTCTGGACATGGTGCCAGAAGCTCCGTGTCCATCGTCACATGGCCTGTTTTTCACTAGTTATACACCTGATTTGTGAGAACTATAATGGTATACTATGTATGGTAGTCACGTGTTACATGTTTATAATCTTTCTGTGCATTTATTACAGTACTGAATCTTTATGATACATTATTAAAGTTGGTTATTAGGGTTTGATTTAACACTACTATATTTTGTGTCTTTTTTTTTTTTGTCTCTCGCAGCACTTTCAGAAAGTGATCCCTCACCAGTTTGACAGCTGCCCTGATAAACTCATCCTGCGAGCCTATCAAATTAAGTATAACCCAAAGAAGATGAAAAAGTGAGTCTGAGGAAGTGAAAGAGGAAGAGATTCAATAACAGGATGATACAATTAAACAAGCAATACAATACAGCTTAATACAACCTCATATAAATTGTTATTCTTTAATTATGACAATTAAAGTCAGCGGTGTTGAATTATAGGATGTTTTTCTCATTAATGAAAGGGAAATGACTGAGACTAAACTGAAAATTGGTGTATATTGCCTTTTTACATTTTGCCTTTATATCACAGCTGTTTGGTTTGAGTAATGAAGTATTTTTTTTATTCCAGATTGGAAAAGGAGTATACCACTATCAAAAACAAAGAGATGGAGGAGCAGATTGAAATTAAGGTGTGCAGATGTTATGAGGAATGGTAAAACACTAGAACATTAATTAAAAACTTAATAGCTTGAAAAAATTTTTTTTCTGTTATCCAAACAGCGACTACGCACCGAGAACCGACTGTTAAAGCAGAGGATTGAGACACTAGAGAAGGTGAGTGTTGCTTTTACTGACCTCTATAAGCTCTATAATTATGTAGACTGGAACAGCTTGTGTTATAAATTTGTGCATTGTGTAGACAGAAATGTAATATAACGTCAGTGAGAACAGAACAGAGATAGCAAGGGTTTGTTTGTAAAAAAAAAAAAACTTACTTGTTTCTATCTTGTGTCTCTTGTAATTTCTATTCCTTTTTTTTATACTGTATATATTTTTTTCATCTTTCTTGTTATTGGTATCTTGGTGTCTATCTGTACTGTACATGTCCCTGATTTCTACTCACCCTCAAAACCTACTCGCCTTCCTTCCGGTCGGTCTCTGATCAACTATGTTCCTGTCTCTCTGTCTTCCTTACCTTTATTTCCTCTCCCACTTTGCTCTTGTGGTGTTGTAGGAGAGTGCTGCACTGGCAGACAGGTTGATCCAGGTAAAGTACTGTCATTGTTAAATCAGCAACTGACTAACATGCCCATTTTTTTCCTTCATAATTTATTTTCTCTCCATTCATTTCCTCTCAGGGATTGTGTAAGCTGCTTGTGGGTCTTTTACATAGTATTAGGGCTGTCAATATTAACGTGTTAACGCATGTAAATAATCTAATTTTAACGCATTAATATATTTTTTTTATGCAAATTAATCAATTGACCAAGTTTGACCCTATTGGCTTCCCAAGATGACTGAGGAAATACCACCAGGTCTGCTGAATGGCAAGTTTCATTATAAAAAGCTTCTAGATGGGGGCACTATATATTTTTACAAGAATACATTAAATATAGGTCGTGGGAATTATGGCTCAGGTGGATAAAGCTCTAGGCTGTTGATTTTCGGATCTGAGGATGTGGGTTCGAACACCATCTCCACCCCTTACCCTCGTCGGTGGGTAGTCACACCCTACTCTACTCAGCATTTACAGGCAGTGCCGGTCCCATTTGGGAGATTTTAAATGTTAATGTTTGAGGTTTTATAAAACTGCATGATCTGTTTCTCATGCATTTCTTTATTCAAACATTTCACGTTTATAATGCAAGTAAATCAGATTATTTATTAAATTGCAGACTAATACTGTGATTAACTAGATTAAACTTTTTAATTGATTGACAGCACTAATTATAATTATTAGTTATTAAAGGGAAAAAAATCCTTAGATAAATCTCTTAAAATCTGAGAAAAATTCATTCCAGCTCAATTTTGTTAATCCAGACTTATATATTATTAATTTAAGATAAATTGTGTTAAATGTAATAACTATTTTAGGAAATCTAATACTGTGTATCGGTTGGATTACTTTTGTGACTTGGTTGCTTTAAAGTAAGAAAAAACACAATAAACAGGAATGCCCGTATGTCACATAACAGTTCTGACATAAGTTTTTGTTTAGTAAAACCTAATTTATTAATGTGATATCATTCGAGATTTTTAACATCCCACCAGTTTGTAAACGGTAATTAGCTCTTCACACAAAGTACATTTTAGTAGACATTCCCAGTCACAGTTTGCGTGATGAGCTACAGACAAGGTAATTTCCGACACCCTGCCACCTCAAGTTGTGTTTTTTTTTTTTGCACCGCACCTCCTGATGTACATCTAGCTTTCAGTCTGTTTCCTGTCTCCCCCTTTCACCCTTCCCCCTTTGACACCAACCCTCCCCAGAAAAGGCCTTCTGCATGAGAGAATGTCTGATTTGTTTATCGATATGTTGAGTTTCTTACACTCATTGGCGCATGCAGTGTACATGGCTGGAGCGATGACAGAAATATCTCTCGTGAAGGTTACACTAACATTTTAAGCACGCATTTTCTCCAGGCTTGCATGTTGAATACGGAAATGCAGGGATGCATCAAGTTTTAATGTTAGGTCCACTAATGTTATTTTTAGCTTGCTGTACATCATGAAATTAACTTAATCTTACATTTGAGTACATACAAAGAACTTTAATCTTGAATGTACAATAAAGTGAATCATCCCTATAAGACCACATATAAGACCTACAGTGCCCTCCATAATTATTGGCACCCCTGGTTAAAATGTGTTCTTTAGCTTCTAAAAAATTGAGTTTTGTTCTAAATAACATAGGACCGCAATGGAAAAAAAGAGGAAATTCCAACCTTTAATTCAAGTGCATTTATTCAGTGGGAAAAAAAATCCCACATTAAGAAATAATTATTTTACATCAAATCATGGGTGCCACAATTATTAGCACCCATGATGTTTAATACTTTGTACAATCCCCTTTTGCCAACAAAACAGAACCTAATCTTTTCCTATAATGTTTCACAAGATTAGAGAACACAGAAAGCGGGATCTTCGGCCATTCCTTTTTGCACAGTGTCTCTAAATCATCCAGTGACCTGACTCCTCTCCTCTGCACTCTCCTCTTCAGCTCACTCCACAGGTTTTCAATGGGGTTGAGGTCTGGGAACTGAGATGGCCATGGGAGGAGCTTGATTCTGTGTGTGGTGAACCATTTCTGTGTAGATTTGGCCACATGTTTTGGGTCATTAACTTGCTGAAAGACCCAGTGACGACCCATCTTCAGCTTTCGGGCAGAGGCCACCAGATTTTGCTTTAAAATGTCCTGGTATTTCAAAGCATTCATGATGCCATGCACCCTAACAAGGTTCCCAGGGCCTCTGGAAGAGAAACACCCCACAGCCCACAGCATCACCGATCCTCCCCCATACTTTTCTGCATACTCATCTTTTGTGTTCTGCCATACCCAGTTTGAGTGTTTGTTGCCAAAAAGCTCTATCTTGGTCTCATCTGACCAAAGAACACGGTCCCAGTTGAAACCCCAGTACCGCTTAGCAAACTCCAAACATTTGCGTTTATGATTGTGACTGAGAAAAGGTTTTTTCTTTGCATGCCTCCCAAAGAGCTTGTTGGCATGTAGATAGCATCTGATGGTTGTTTTGGAGACTTTGTGACCCCAAGATGCTATCATTTGTTACAGTTCTTTAACAGTGAGCTTTGGAGAATTTTTAATTTCTCTTACCCTCCTCCTCACTGTGCGTGGAGGCAAAATAAACTTGCGTCCTCGTCCAGGCTTGTTTGCTACTGTCCCAGTTTTTTAAAACTTCTTAATGATTCCTCTCACAGTAGATATGGGCAGGTGCAGATGGGTGGCTATTTTCTTGTACCCATTGCCTGGCTTGTGAAGGTCGACACACATCTGCTTTACTTGAATGGTGTGTTCCTTTGTCTTTCCCATGTTGAAGAGTGGATAAGAGAAATGGCCTCTGTGTCATGTCATATTTATACCCCAGGGAAGCAGGACGTGATAAATTACTAATTAAATGTTCCTAGATACTCTGATTAACTTTGAACTACTGTAGAAATGACAGAAATACTTCAATTACATTTATTTTCTAGAAATTGTTAGGGGTGCCAATAATTGTGGAACAGGTTATTTTATGAAAAATAATTATTTGTTAGTCAGGGATCTTTGTTTCCCCTTAAAATTCACTTTATATTCACGTTATATTTTTCTACAATTTTCAGTGTGGCAATATGCTTCTGCAATAAAAACTGAATTTATTTTAAGGCTTTTAACACATCTTAACCAGGGGTGCCAATAATTATGGAGGGCACTGTATATCCCGATAAGTCCGTTCGTAAAGAATTCCATTTTGCTGCTATTTCAGGGTCAGGTGACGAGAGCACAGGAAGCAGAGGAGAATTACGTAATCAAACGTGAATTAGCAGTGGTGCGGCAACAGTGCACGACAGCCAGCGAGAGCCTGGAGAGAGCACAGGACACCATACGGGAATTGCAGCAACACATGGTAAGATTTATCCAAGGTTTGTGTTGTATGGCATCTTTTTAATTTTTAAATATTTGCAGTTTAGACATTTTTTTTAAGCATTAATCATTAAAGATGTTTTTAGAAGTTTACATTCAGGTAAGTTATATGTAGGAATAACACTTACAGTATATAGTGGGACAAACGCAACACACAGATGCATATGGAATAAAATTATTATTATTAATAATAATAATAACAATAATAGAATTAGAATAATGTGGAGAACTCATCATTTCAATTCATAGTTTAATTAAAAAAGTAAAACTCATATTTTCTTTTTTTTTTTTTTTTTTTTACATGTCAAGTGAAATATTTCAAGCCTTTTTTTTATTGTTTTAATTTGAATTATTACGGCTTGCAGCTCAGGAAAATCGAAAATCCATTATTTCAAAATAGAATATTTCTAGGACTTCACACAAGGAGTGAAGTGAGGCTGGAGGCAGGTGCATCAAAAGCCACCACACACAGACGTCTTCCAAAAATGAGCTACAACTGTTGCGTTCTTAGCAACTCCTGAACCAGAGACATCGGAAAAAAGAACTTGACCATTGCTCAGTGGCCCAAAGTTCTCTTTTGAGATGTAATTAACGTGTGGACTTTTCAGATGAAAATGAGGCTCCAGGGTCTGGAGAAAGAGTGGAGAGGCACACAATCCAAGTTGCTTGAAGTCCAGCGTGAGAGTTGCTGATGATTTGGAGTGCCATGCCTTCTGCTGGTGCTGGTCCACTGTGTTTTGTCAAGTTCAAAGTCAACAAAGCCATCTACCAGGAGATTTTAGAGCATCTCATTCTTCTGTCTTTATAGAGATGACAATTTCCTTCTCCAGCAGGACTTAGTACCTATCACATTGTTTTCCGATCATTGGCTAGCCAACTCTCCTGACCTGAACCCCACAGAGAATCTAAAAACCATTCTCAAGAAGAAGAGGAGAAACACCTGACCCAACCAGACAGATGAGTTGAAGGCTGCTCTTAACGCAACCTGGTCTTCAACACCGGCCTTAGCAGTGCAACAGGCTGCTCGCCTCCGTGCCATGCAGCATTGTTTAAGTAATTCATGCTAAAGCAGACTCGACCAAGGATTGAGTGCATGAATGGACCTAATTTTACGGAATATGTCTGTGAAGATTCTCAGTCAACCAGGGGAGGTCATCTGGGAGTTGGGTTATGTCAGCTGGATGTGTTTGATTTGGGGTAGAAATGTTTTAATAGTAGCTTCTTTAATCTAAGGAAAGTTGGTATGTTCCTCACATTTGGTGATGGATAAAATAGTTACACCGCAAGTGTGACTTTCTTGGTGGAACTTTGAAGAAGTCTTGATCTTTTTTGGGTCTGAATTAACGGTATACCTTCACAAAGGACACTTGTTTCAGGATGAGAATGTTGGACAGAGAGGATAGCTGGTTCAATAGAGGGGCAAAAGAAGTTATCTGTGGGCAAGTGGAAAATCTTTTTCTTAAGAGACTTCTTGGGCACAACCTGTTTCCTATTTTTCATGCTGCCTTTTCATTAATTCCCAAAAATATAAAACGCTTGAAATATTTCACTTACGTAATTAACCAAAAATATACTGTATGAGAGCTTCACTTTTCTTTTTAATTAAATTACACACAAAAAATCACTTGTATACCATATTTTTATACAAAATTTCCTAAATTAATTAATATAGTAGAAGACTATATTAAATATAAATATTGAAACAGAGTATGTTTTGGATGTAAGTTTACAGCTTCCTTCATGAACTCTGAATATACCTACTTTTCTCAGTTTGTTCCCTGGAACAGATAAACCTACATATAACTCAGATTAATATAGCCCAGATATAATCTGACTCACAAACCACTTTGTTCTGAGTCACATTTTTAGTTCCTTTATTTTAGAGTGAAAGCATACAGTCCGTTTTTTTTAATGGCAAGAAGTCAAGCTGTGTATATTACAGCACATTTCAATTTTCCCAAATTTCAATGTCTGTTTGTATGAAGACACGTTGTCAGATTATAATGTGGTCACGAAGTAAAAATCTCAAGTGACATGTTATTGAAAAATATTTTACAGACCGTTTGATGGTGTGCTGTTATAGGAAATTTGTCAAAGATGGTGTGATGTGATGAAGATGTGTTACTGCCATCTGGTTTATTTCCCAACATTACTTCATGTCTAAGTGTTTTATTCTTCTGAAGCTGCAGATCTTCGATAACGCGTACAGATTTCAATAAAGTAATGCAGTATACGTTTGGTTAATAGTGTTTATGGTTGTATTAAGTGGTGTAGAATATCTGAAAAGCAAATTCGTTCCCCTGAAAAAGATACAAGAACTTTATTCTCAGTGTGCAAGATGTCCCAGAGGGCGCTGTTGAGTAAGAATCTACCCTTGTTTGCGAGTTAAACATGGTCCGAGTTCATGCCTTTTAGTTGTTATTTACTCATTTTACAGTTATATCACTTAATTGTATTTTTTATTCTTTTTATTCAGTTACAAAAAATTGTGAATATAATTTAAGCCCTTTAAAAAATATATATATATATTTCCTGTATAACATTCCAGTGGACAGTTATGTTTATGTACATTTTCAAATCTGCAGGTTCAGTTGATTACACACTTAACAGCATTTCCACAACCTGTGATTACAATCGAACCTTTCACTTGCTACAGAGAGTGTTGAGTAGACGTGTTACAAAAATGAACAAACGTGCTCGTAAGCTTGTTTGTCAGCTTGACCATTTTTTCACACTTTGTAAGTGCAGTTGTAAGAGATGTGTAGGCACGTCGGAGAAATGGTCTGAGTGAGATATCTAACGTTCCGTTCTCACATTCTCAGTGACATGTGCTATGTAACACTCTTAAATACTGACCCCTGTCCCTTGTAGATGCTAATGTGGGCAGGATATATGGCTGTGTGTGTATGTATATGTGTGTGTATGTATGTGTGTGTGTATGTGTGTATATATATATATATATATATATATATATATATATATATATATATATATATATATGCAGAGTCAGCCAAAAAAAATGATACACACTTCAACATGAAAAATATACGCCTCCCTTCTCACGATCACATGATAACATCAAGGATGGTGCGACTACTGACGTCTTTAGAGTAAACATAATACTATAAATTGCTGCCATAATTCAATTTGTGGTTTAAAAAAGGGGCATAGATAACAACTGTTAAAGTGTGTATACATTTTTTGGCTGACTCTGTATATATGCGCATTCTCAGTTTATTTCTTTTACTATTTCACTAAAACTCACTATCTAAAATGTACACACACACACACACACACACGTGTGCAGTATGTACAGTATGTGTGTATTCACAGGATAATATAAGGACGGGATAAATGTAGTAATTTAGATTTTATGTAGTGAGTTAAAGTGAAATTATTCAATAAATGAAGGTTTGTGAATTCTAGAATTGTAAGAATCTAGTTCTTACTGGAAAGGACTGATCTGGATCACCTACGTAGGCATGCATGTACTTGTCTTACGGTTTATACTAACCTACTAAGATACTATCTTCTTAATGCTACAGCTTCACAAAATAAGTTCCTTTACCAGAGCACTCAATTACACCTATATAAAAAATTTAAGTATAAAAACAAAAATTAAAATATATGTGTAAAAACATGTAACGTATGTCAAAACGCTAGACTGGAATCGTATTGTGACTTGGGTATAAAATGGGCAACATGAAGAAATGAATACTATTTTTAAGGTTTTCATTTGGAATAAAGCACCGTTTTTGTCTCTGCTAAAGGCCAATCTTACTGAGTGCATAGGTTGAGTGTATATTTGATCTAAATCGGTTCGTAGTGGGTTTTCAATCTGAGCCATAGGGGGTTGCAGTGGTCAGGATGAAATGGCATCAGTATAGTAGCATATGCATGATGCTGGTCTGTCAGGTACCCTTCACACACTGACTCAACCTTTTCTGACAAATCTCATTTATTTAACATTGAATACGGACTTTCATTGATGTCTCATGTTCGGGGGCGGGGGTTTGTCTCTTACCTCATTCTTCTTTCAAGTAAAGTGTTTATTCCAGTGACATTGTGGAACTAATAAACTTTTGACACCGTAAAAGACAGCTAGGCCTACACAGAAAGAGAGACACAGCATCTGTGTGTGTGTGTGTGTGTGAGAAACAGAGATGACTGAAAGTAGTATGGTGAACTGAGTGGAAAAGATGGAGGGATGCTAAGAATGAGAAGTCGAGCTCCGTGAGAACGTGTCGTATGCGCTAGGCCACAGCTTTTCCCGCCAGGCCACAACCTTACAGCAAGCGTAGTGTGACCTGCACACGACTCACACTCGCACAGAAACACACGTTGCCGATCATACTAGTGCTGAGGGTGTTGAACGGGCCTGTGTAACCAGAGGGGGGGTCCAAAATGTGTTATAAAACAATGATCATGGTGAGGCGGTTGAGCAAGTGTCACTTCGAACACTTCCGTAAAAGCACATAGGGTGGATAGCGGTGCGAGATTAGGATCGGACTTTCCACAGAAACAGAGCTTTATATTCAGTCGTAGACAAATAGTTGAATGTTTAATTAAGATAAAGAGTTGAAAAAGTTCAGATAAAATTGTAAGTAGGGTTTCACACTAAATAAAATAATAATAATAATAATAATAATAATAATAACAATAATAAAAAGGTGGGCCTGTAACCCATTTAAAGATAACCTAAAAACTAAACCTTTGCTTAATCTTTTTTTTTTCTTTCTTTAAATTGCCAATACTTTTTAGTCAGTGTGAAAAAAGAACACAATGCAGCACAAACGCATAAAATCATACGGATACTGATCGAGAGCTTGTGTTAATGTTCACATCAAACATCAGATTTCTGTGGCATGGATGTCGGTGCAAGACGAGCTGGGTTGAATAGTTCTGAAACTGCTGATCTCCTGTGATTTACACACAAGTCACGTTACAGTGAATGGCGCGAAGAAGAAGAAGAAGAAACATCCAGCGTGCATGATGTTGATAAGAGAAGTCAGAGGAGAAAAGCGAGACTGGTTCATCTGACAGGAAGGCTGCAGCAGCTCCCGTAACAGACACTCATCTCAGAATGCATGCCGTGCCATAACGTTTTTTTTTTTTTTTTTTTTTTGCCTGATCTTCATCTTTTACGCAAAGTGATATTTCTTTTATACTAGTTGCATGTTTAGGGTTTCCTGATGTCTTGGCTGTAGGATAATAATACAGACAGCATTTTGCTGGTGGAACTGTATGACTCTAATTAAAGTAATTAAATAAAGAAAGAAATTATGAGATATTTATTAATGATCTATTAATTACTATTAACTCGAGATTTTAAATGTACGTGCATTTCTCTTCTTCTTCTCTAGTATTCAGAGCAGTTTGTGAACGGGCTGCAGGCTCAGCTCGAGCAGTCTCGCCTTCAAGAAGCAGAGCTCCTCGGAGCACTCAAGGAGATGCAGGACAAAGTGCTGGACCTCGAGAAGGTCAGGATATTGTGTCCGGGTGTCACATTCAATCACACCGTACTATCCGTTTATTTTTTTCCCACGTGTACTGATGTGACGTGTGTTTATTTCTGTGTGTAGAGGAGCAGCTCCCTGCCTGACGAGATGAACGTAGCGCAGCTCCAAGAAGAGCTTAAACAGGTCAAGCTGAGGGAGCTGGAGTCGCTGCGCTCCTTCAGAGAGATGCAGGAAGTGGTTACTGAGCTCAACCAGCGCTGGCAGGTAGCACGACTTAGAACGGGCCCTGAAGGTCCAGGTTATTTAAGGACACGTTACCAATGTACTGGAATATGTGACACCGGGCTGTAATGTACTTGTGATATATATATATAAAAAAAAAAAGGCTTAACTTGTTAAGCATTACTGCAATACACTATGATGTTACAGAAGCATGCACTAAAGCTCTAAAACCGCAATTACTAAATTTGCATAATGCGAAATTCTCCGATATTGCAATTCTCAGAGGTGTGTCTCCATGACTTGGTTTACACAGTAACATTCTATGAACCATTATTTCATTTTGTCCATCCGAACTCGAACTGATGCATTTGTTAAATAAACAGCTTCCAGATTATACTGCGAAGTCAGTCGTCTTGGCGTAATCTCTACACACTGTATGCGCTTCTTTAGAAAAAAAAAAAAAAAAAACACAGTGACAAAACTAGCACTTCTGCATAATTCATACAATTCAGTAGAATCAGGTCCCGCGCAATCCTCATGTGTTAAACCGTTTGTTTATTGCTAAAAATGACTTCCTCTCTTCGTCTCTCGCTTTCTCAGCACTACACATCGCGCGGTGGCCACTGGAAAGAGTCTCCGAAGAAAAATGCCCTGAATGAAATGCAGGACAAACTGATGGGCATGAGACTGAGAGAGGCTCACACACAGGCTGAGGTCAAAGAGGTCAAACTTAAAAACCTGCAGCTGGAGAGTCAGGTTAGACAGACAGACTGATAAAACACACACACACACACACACACACACACACACACACATATATATATATATATATATAGGGTCAGACATAATACTACACATTGCTGCCAATTCAATTAGAGTTTTAAAAAAGGGCATAGATAACACCTGTTGAAGTGTGTATACATTTTTGGCCCCTCTGTATATTCTACTGATATACTTAACAGATAATTACTGACACCTGAATTAAACCAAGCTACCAAAAACATTCTGGCTATTCGTTAGTTAATTCGAGTTGATTACAGTCAGGGCCATAAATATTCAAATATCGTTTTTGCTGTTTACTGCAGTATATGGGTAAATTATATGAATGTGTGAAATGCATATTTTTCAGCTTTAGTCTGAAGCTGCTCACATCCAATTCAGTCGAACGATGTAGCAGTTACAGCACTTTTAATATGTAGTCCCTAACTATTAAACCCTTGAAAGTCAAGCGGCACACAGTGATGATTTAAAAAATATATACATCTTCTTATACGGAACCTTGCCGGTGTATGTTAACGGGAAGGCTTCTGACTTCAAATTGTGCCTTTATCCGGGAGAACGAAAGTTATCTTTACTTTTATAACGTGCAAAGTTTACCACTACCGGAATTTGGGAATGATGTCGCAAAAATGAAGAACCTTTAAAAATGTTAAACAAATAATGGCTAAAATGCTCTAAGTTCTAAGGTCTACCGGAAGCAAACTTACATAATGCTAAACTAACATGTCATTTTAGTACTTGGTTGCAAATCCTTTGCGATCAATGACTGATTACCAGTTTCTTCTCTGGTAATGTTTGAAAAAAAAAAAAAAGAAGAAGTTTTTTATTTCCCTTTAGAAATTTAAATGCATCCCTGATTGGCCCCTTTAATCCATTCTCATATTTTATGCCTAAAAAAAAGGAAGGTTTTTAAAGCATGCTTCAGGTCATTGTCTAATCCGTGCTGTGAAGCACCATCTAATGAGTCTGGAAATTTTTTACTGAAGCAGAGCTGATAATAATAATAGTGGCCTTTAACTTCAGAATACATTATTCTATTTTTGTTATCATTCACATCATCAATGAAAAACATCGGAACCATTTCAGCTGGTAGCCGTACATGTCTGCAGGTTTCTTAATACTCTTCTCCACCCATCATTACAACTTGATCTCTTTGCCTTTAAGTTGATCAGTCCAAAGGTACTGTTTCAGAACTGCACAGGCTTTTTTTTTTAAATAGAGGATATTTGGGCAAACTAATCTAGTCTTCCTGTTTTTGAGGCTTACCAATGGTTTACATCTTGTGGTAAACCCTCTGTATTAACCCTGGTAAAGACTTCACTAGATTGACTTTGCCACAGATTTGTCTACCTTCCGAAGAGTGTTTTGACTTGGTCAGGTGTTAAGAATGGAGTTTTCTTTACCAGACAAGGAATCCCCATAATCTACCAAAGTTGTTTTCTATGGCCTTACAGGCCTTTTGGTGTCCCTGAGCTCATCAGAGATTTCTTCATGTTTAAGAATTTTATTTAGAATTTTAAAAGTTGACTTACAGGGGTTGGACAATGAAATTAAATAGCCATTAAATATTCAATATTTACTTGTATCTGTCCAATTGATGCTGCAAAAGGAGGCCCTACACCATACTAATGAATTGTGGTCTAAAACCAGGCGTTTCAGTTTTATTGTCCAAACCCTGTACATTCCTGTTTCCTTTTAAGTGAAATGACAAGGAAAAACATTCTTCTGACCCTGGAACAGTTCATCAGCTTATTGAATTATTCCGACACAAGATTTGAGACATGAGTGCGCTCGTGGAGTTTGGATATACAGTATGCATGACTTGTACTGTATACTCTTCTCGCTTTGAGTGAATATATCAGTGGTATGAGCCCAAAGGAAACCCAAGCTGCAAACATTCTGCAACCAAGGAAAGTTAATTTAACAATTTTTCCATAACATTAATATGAACTAAGGATCATAGAGCAGAACACCCTGGAATTTTTTTGTTATGAACAGCGAATCCAATAATTTATTTATTTTTCAACAGTGCCGGAACACCATTCCGGACAACATAAACCCCCAGTGTAAATGTTATAAATATAACTTGGCAAGTATTCACTTTAAGTTATTTATTCTTATTATTATTTATACTCCAGTATCCGGAGGTAGACAGCTCAAATAACAATAATGTTGTCCAAATATTTATGGACCTGAATGTCTCAGCATTACATACATTTTTTTTTTTTTTCGTCTTTCCCTGGCTATCAAAGCTGATTAGTTCAGGCCATGTTAGATGACTTCATTGCATCATTGTTAAAAGTTTATGAAAATGAGAATGTTGCGAGTAACAAGGTAATGTCTAATACAGTCATAACGTTTATAGAATAAAATATTAAGATTTGGCCATCATCATTGGAGAGCCTAAAATTTACACTAAGTGTTCCTATTATATATTGCAAAATGAACAAATATAGGCTGTTAGCTCATGGTTACATTAATATTTGTTACATTTATTTACATTTATTAATGTATCTTTTTTTTTATATATATATATGAAGACAAATGTACATCAACATGAATTTTGATTCTATGCAAAATTGGGTAATGTGGCTTAGGTGAATGGTATTATGTTATGGAACTTCATGGTACCATATTCATATGTTATGGAATAATTAAAAAGAACCTATTAATTAAATAATCAATCAGTTGCGCCATTTTGTATTTTTTTAAATATAAATTTGTATATGATTCCCAACACTTCGTGCTCCGTGTGTCTGCGAATGTTTTATTAATGTGCGTTTTGTCTGGCATAGAATCAGATCTACAGCAAGGCGATAACTCGTCACGAGCAGGAGAGCACCGGCCTGCAGGAGAGGCTGCAGAACGCTTTGTCACACAACAAGAGCCTGCAGAGTCAACTCAACGAAATGAAAAGGAAACAGGCCGAGTCAGACTGCAAGGTACTGTATGCTTATTTATCTCACACGTATGCATTCACGCATCTTGTTTTTGCTCTCCCTTTCACGCTGTGATGGATCTCTATTTTTTTTTTCAGCATTATTACTGTAGCTGTTCCTGTTTTCCTTTTATCTTGATTTTTTTTTATTGATGTGAATTTTAATGAATTAATTTGATCACACTCTACAGCACTCTGCATCATATACCTGTCTGTTTGTAAACCATGAATGAGAAATGTATCCTTCTTTGAAATCCTCTTGAGTAAACACAACCGACACTAATGTGTGTAAATGACCTGAGTAATATAGTGTATTAGGACTGATGTACATTTAATGCATCGTGTATGCCAATAAGACACTAAGTCAGGTTTTTATTTATTTATTTTTATTTTTTATGGTCACATTATAATGGTATGCACATGTGAATATACAGTAATAATGAACAAGACTTTAATATGGTGTTTAAGATGAATTAGTCAGAAACACATACTGTATATCAACATATATCCATGTTACACGATACTCTAGTAACAATATTATTGCATAGTAACATACTGAAATGTTTGGATAAGTAGAGGGACTCCAATAGTGCCAATGCTCTATGATTATATCCTTCAAGGGTTAATAAGCATATACTGTACTAGGCATATCATGGTATATTAATATTACAATGGAACCGGAACTTTGACTGTGCAGAATAACAGTACTTATCCCGGCGTTTTACTAGTGCTTGGACACCATCGAGGTAGAACGTTTTCTCAGTACACCAGTCATTTCCGTAGTAGTGATGTGAAGCCGCTGTCAAGTCCGATCATGGCTCCCGCATATTAATCATACGTTCTTCCTTGTCGGTATCCTAGCACTTGTAATACTCTGTATTAGGATAGATGCATTAATATAGAATAGATATTAATTATTGTTTATACTAAATTACTTGTCACTATATAGTGTTATAATCAAACCATATCATCACCAAACAATGATGATAAACTCTTAGTAAACTACTGTATATATTCATAATGGAGGATAGTAAGTATAAGAAACGGTCAGTGTGTGTGTGTGTGTGTGTGTGTGTGTGTGTGTGTGTGTGTGTGTGTGTATGAATTAAAAACGTAACACAATTCATGAAATGAATAAATGACTGCTGTATGACCTCTCTTTCTCGACTCTCCTGTTTCTTTCTACTCTCTTCATCTCTGTGTGGGTCTCTCTCTCTCTCTCTCTCTCTCTCTCTCTCTCTCTCTCTTTCTATTTCAGAGTAAAGAGGAGGTGATGGCTGTGCGACTGAGGGAGGCAGACAGTATGGCAGCCATGGCTGAACTCCGGCAAAAAATAGCTGAACTAGAATTGCAAGTATGTGTGTGTGTGTGTGTGTGTGTGTGTGTGTGTGTGTGTGTGTGTGTGGTGAGAGAGAGTGTGTCCGTTTTCTGATGCAGTGAAACATTATACTGTTTGTCTGCTATATTTCTTATGTGTGTGTGTGCGTGTGTGTGTGCGTGCGTGTGTGCGTGCGTGTGTGCGTGTGTTTGACGGTGTGTATTGTCTTGCAGAAAGAGGAAGGGTTGATTCAGGGTCAGCTGAATCATTCTGACTCCAGACAGTACATCGATCAATTAAGGGAACAGATTGCTGAGCTCAAGAATGAGGCAAGTGTGTGACACACATCCACACACACCCACACACTCGCATACATACATACGTACATACATACATACATTTGTACACACACTGCATTTTCATATTCAGTGTGGAAAAACAGGCATGATCATTTATGTAGAAAAGTTTTTGCCCCTTTGTGATTTGCATACAGTGACTTTAGATGTACATGATAAAGTTTATTTGTAGTTTTGTGGTACATTTTATAGGCTTATAGGACAAGGATTAAAATTAAGAACTGAAATTAATTCCTCCCCTTCCTGATTTAATTATTCTGCCTTGCTAGTTATACAATTCTATAAAAAAAAAATATATATATATATATATATATATATATATATATATATATATAAAAACACAATAAAGAAATAACACACATTTTTATGCCTAACACACATTTATTCTATCTACAGAAAGAAGCTATTCAACAGCAAGGTTACTGAAGTGAAAAAGTAATTATGCCCTAAGTTGCTTAATACATTTCCCTGTTAATTAGTTTTAGACTGCGATTTTTAGACAACTTTATATCACGTTTAAATTAGAAAATCAGGGCAAATGAATGGATCTAAGCTATGCACAGTATGTTCTCACCACCACTCATATTATATTATCATTATAATATATACAGTATATATCTTTCTAATATTAAATTTCTAATATTAAATCTCCCAAACAAAAAAATCTCGACAATATATATATATATATAATATTTTTTTCCCCACATTAAAGGACTTAATGTTGCAATGTTCACACATGCCTGTTATTTTCCCATGAAAAATCGGTACAGGTTATGCAAATTATGTGTTATTTAGCGTAGTTTGTTGCCAGTTAGAATGTTAGTCATTTCTAGGCTTTAACATGCTGGTTATTCTGAGGCGCGCACACAAGGGTACAAATCAACCAATCCGGTAACTCTGCGTCTCAGAAACAGAGTAGTAAAATAGCATCAAAAGCCACTGGATCGACCACACAACCCCATTCCTCCCATTTACCTAATGAGCCATATACACACAGAGACACGCAGGGGGAGCTTTGATGTGTGCGTGTGTGTGTGCGATGCCGATGAGCTGTTTTATCCCCACACACACACACACACACACACACACACACACAAAATCGTCTTCATGCGCGCGGTGCTTTCTCATCCAGAGACGAGTCTTTCGTGACTGAGGGTGTGAGAGTATGTTGACATTCTCCTTTTTCTCTCTCTCTCTCTGTCACTCCTTGTCTGCTCTGCTCTCGCTCTTAGTACTAGTCATCTTCCTTTTTGTTGGTTTTTACCCCACACCACTGTCTCGGTCTTTCAGTCACGTTATTTGTGTTCTAGCTCTAAGGCCTGTGTTTACATACAGCACATATCTATCTAAGCGTGAGGAAATCGTCTGAAATGTAGCTACAGTGATAGACATGTCATCACAAATGTAAGCATTTTATAATCCAATACATGTGTAGAGATGTTTTTAAAAAAAATCAGCAATAATAAATAAGCGAAGTCAAATGTACAGTAGTAGTTAGGCCATTGTTTATAGATTTAAAAAAAATATTTTTTAGCAATTTTAGATTTTTAAACATATTCATGATTTTTTATTTTTTTTTGTAAAAGTAAGAAGTCACAGTGCTTTCTATTGCTGTTCGATTGTCATAATTTATTCCTTATACATATTAACTTTTGTTAGATACTAAACATTATAATAATTCAGATTATTGAAATTGCTTAAGTTAAATAATTTTCATTTTTTAGATATATTTTTCAATATTTTCTTCCTGGCTGGTTTTCATGTTATTGCGCTGTGCAGGTAAATCTCGGTGGCCTGTTTCGTGCGGGTTAGTGCACTGACTTTTGCTTTGTGGTTTCCACTGAAAGCACAGTGAGGAAGTGAGAGGCGGAGTCTGCGCCGATTGTAATCACACGGAGCTTTTTCATTGGTTTACCACTGCTCCGCCCCCACTCTCAGATTGCCCGAGCTCTACTTGGGAATTCCATGACGCTATATCTGAGATTTTTATTTTTTTTTATTTTTTGGCTCCATACCTGTATCATTTTCTCATGAGAAGATTAATGAGTCAAAGTAAGAGAAATGAAATGAGGCATAAAATTGTGGTCCACTCCAGTCACGCAAGGAAATCCTCTGACTACGCTTTTCACACACACATACACACAAACGCACAGACTCACACACATACACACACACACAATTAGCCTGCCAAGTGTGTATTGCTTGGGATATCTGTATGCTAAGCATAAAAAACAAAACAAAACAAGCAACACAATTACAGTCAGTTTAATATTACAAAGACCTGATTGATGTAAATCTACTCATTTTAAACCAGTTATGTATACTATATAGATAATGTTGTTTTGGAGATTATTAATTACACCATTAATTAATAAACAAGATATCATCTATACCACAGCCTTGATCCTATCAGTCTCGCTTTAATTACCCAGAAACAAATCGACCCATTTCATCTCAACCAGTGTGTACATGTTATTTATTTAGAGGTTTGTTGGTAGATTTAGCTATTACCACAGATTTATTAGCAAAGCAGCCTGAATTCCGCATTCATGACACGCTTTATTTGACCATATGCGTATCAAACCAGTGCAAACTGGAACTGAACAGAGACGATTACAGAACATGACTGCTGCAGAGAAGGAAATGTTCAAAAAATACTCGATTGAACGTTCTGTTCCATCATATCTATTTAAAAGGCGCTCTAATATTAAGAAGAAAAAGAAGAAAAGAAGAAGAATAACGCTTGCTTCATTCTTGAGTCCTGTAACTGTGTTATGCTAACATTAGGAACACAAACACAACATGCGGATTAATAACGTACTTGTAGCTTGTTTATGTATGTACACATGTATTATTATTATTATATATAAAATAGTATATAATATAATATATAGGATAAAGGGTTAAATCTAGAACACTTTGGTAACCCCTTAATTATCCAAAGATCTTTTTGAAGTATGAAAGGATGTACATATGCAGGTTTACTCAAATGTCTCAAACCTTAAGCAAAAATGTATTTAAAATTTAATATTACAGCATACGATCAAATTGACAGGCTCTGTCTTTGCTGCATTTTGTATGCGCTTTAAACATTTATCAACTTTCTGTGCTGCAACGGTTTCGATATAATAGTAGGGCCAATTCCGATTAAACTACTGATTTCGGATGAGCAAGAAAAAAAGAAAAAATGTGTCCGGTCTGGATTTATTTGATCTGCGTTTGTTAGTACAGAACAAGACAGCATGTGTCTAAAAAAAGAAAAGAAAAGAAATAATGAAAAAAAAAAAGACAAAATGCAGACTTTATGAAAGTGTATAATTCCAACATATTTTTCACAAACCTTTTTTTTTTTATTTTTTTTTTTTTTTTTTTATTCATGGTACCAAGAGCCAATAATTTTACTTTGTAGAATTGTTCTGAAAAATTATCATTCAGGATTTTACATTTTAAGAAGTGTACTATGTTTTTTAATTTATTCAGGGTTAATCGACATAATGGTAGATGGTAATCTTCTGAATTTACTTAATTTGAGTAAGTATTTAGAGGACCTCGTCAGATAGCACATGGAAGCAGAATAACAGACACATATTAATCTAGGTTAGCTTAACCTAATTTAACTTGTTAACCTGTTAGCAGCAACCACAGAGCTCCAGAGCCGACCTCGACTGAACTCAAAACGTGTTTGTAATAAACACTGCATTATATATATTATATCAAAACATTAAAATTACTGGATATTCTAATCATAAAAAACACAAGGTTAAGGTTCAGTACACGTAAGGCACTGCGCATAAGTCTTTAGCCCACGCTCATTTCTTCATATTTTGCATGTTTAATGTAAGAGAATTAGTCCGTGAAGGACTTTTTGAGCTCTCATTTTTGCCAAGTTTTTTCTCATTTTCAGTCCAGTTTCTGTACCTGATCAGTTTCAGAGAGTGGATTTTTTTTTTTGTGTGTGTGTGTGTGTGTGTGTGTGTCTGTGTGTGTGTGTCTGTGTGTGTGTGTCTGTGTGTGTGTGTCTGTGTGTGTGTGTCTGTGTGTGTGTGTGTCTGTGTGTGTGTGTGTCTGTGTGTGTGTGTGTCTGTGTGTGTGTGTGTCTGTGTGTGTGTGTGTGTGTCTGTGTGTGTCTGTGTGTGTGTCTGTGTGTGTGTCTGTGTGTGTGTCTGTGTGTGTGTCTGTGTGTGTGTCTGTGTGTGTGTCTGTGTGTGTGTCTGTGTGTGTGTGTGTGTGTGTGTGTGTGTGTGTGTGTGTGTCTGTGTGTGTGTCTGTGTGTGTGTCTGTGTGTGTGTCTGTGTGTGTGTCTGTGTGTGTGTCTGTGTGTGTGTCTGTGTGTGTGTGTGTGTGTGTGTGTGTGTGTGTTTTAAGACACACAGTGACCTATGAATCATTTAAAGCATAAACATCTAACTTAAGGCATGACCCAGTGAGAAACAAGAGCAGATGATGATAGATGATCAGTCATTAGTGTGATTAGTGTACTGCTGATGCTGAATGCTGAGTGGTTGGTACAGACGAGAGGGAAAGTGAGGTTGGTGCTGAGGTTCTTACATAAATTGAATCTTTATGCTCCCTTTTCTTTCATTTTTAAAAAACTGAAATTTAATATGAAGAAATGAGGAGTGGCTCAAAACTTTTGCGCATTACGGAGAGAAACCATATCGATTAATAAAATTAATTTAGAAGTAGGTGTATTTTGTAGGAGAAGACATTTACAATTTGCTTAATGAAATGTGATGATGCGTTAATCCAAATAAGACTAAAAAGCATGTTCAAAAGTCTTCAGTGTACTATAAAAGGCAGAATGGTACAGTGTACTATAGGTACTGTAGGTTGGTTGGAGAAGTGTGGCCATGCAAGAGAGATGTATTGATTCAGACTATTGATGCCACTGCTGCAGAGGAGGCCAGGTGTTATCCACATACCCCACCATCTGTTAACCGCACTCATTTGTTTTACAGACCATCCTTGTGTTACATTTGTTTTTCTTCGTTTTATTTTAGATAAGGCAGCTACGTGGTCAGCCTTCCAAATTTCAAAACTCCGGTGGTAAAGCCTATCAGGACCTGTGTCTGGCCAGCCCGGTTTCCGCAGAGGGAGACTACCTGAGTTCAGACGACGATCTCCTGCAGAGCCCGCTCCCTGGCACCGCGCTGTATCCTCACCACACCTCGGCTCATCTGGACAGCGAGGGCAGCAGCGAGAGCGAAGGGGACGAGAGGATCGATCCTCACGCCAACAACCCATGTCACGACATCGCACCTACCCAGAAGCAGCTTTACCCAGACATGGTGTACACCGAGGCCCCGGAGAACTGACGTGAAGGAGGGTGGTACTGTAGGTGGCGGAGCAGAGAGGGCAGAAGTGTTCAGCGGCATGGGGAGGCGCAGAGCGATGGCGAATGATGGAGAATGAGTACACACATGACATGTACACGTTAACACACTGGCAAGAGGACAGAGCTCTGAAAGGCATCAGCTGGGTTGAGAAGGAAGACTGCATGTATATACAGAACAGACTGGCACAGATGTCGTCCTTCCTTCCCTTCCTGTTTCTCCATTCTTTCATCGCTCCTCCTTTCCTCTTGACTGGTTCTGAGACGTTCACTAACGCCGATCAGCATCAGCTGTAGACGCGCACACTCACGTGATATCCATGCACACAAACGCACCTCCAGGGCCCTATTTTTATGACAATGATGCCGAAAACAAAAGTAACACATCCTACTTTTATTACAGTAACTCAGGCGGTAGGAACGGTTCTGAAAAGGGTGGCTGCGTGTTAATTTTTTTGATCTTTTTTTGTAAGCAAGTGCGTGCGGTGGGGTTTTCACAATTTCATTAAGCATAGTTCGTCTTATTGAGATAGTGTTCAACATTTAATTCAACATTTCATTGTACTATTGTATTAATGATGTCATGTTTTTTGTTTAAGTAACGTTTCAGCTGGATGAGTTCCATTTCAAAGCCACGTCTGAGAAGATCGTGTTTTTAATGTAGGTGGCATGTGGTAACCATCTACGAAAGTGGCGTTTAACATCTACTTTCTTGACATTTGTGAAAAGAAAATGGTATTTTTCGAAGTAGTACTACTGCACATTATCAAAAAATGATCAGGTACAACAGGAAAAAAAAAAAAATCTTTTGTGTAACCATCAAGATCCAAAAATAGGGCCCTGTTATCATTACCATGAATTCAAGCTTGAGATTTATCCCTCGATCATTCTTTTTCCTGAATCGACTCGACTACCCGCAAGAGCGAAGATTTTAACTGCGCCACCACACTGAATCTGTAGCATCAGTTTTCCGGGAGGTTTTTATGGACGATATGAGTCACTACCTATACCTGAGGTAAGACTGCAAAGAAACGGTGCAAGCACGGTAGAGTTCCACAAGGTTAGAAGGAGTATATACGTTGCGCACATTCTTGTCCATACAGTGGTCCTCTCTCGGCAGGAGCGCACTTTCGACATATCTTGAAACACACTTCAATCACTTTATTAGACGGAAGGGAAAAACAAACAGAAGCTTGACATACACGTTCGCTGTATGTTAGAATGTTAATAGACGTTAATAGACGTGTAGCTGAAACGTGTAACAGTTATCTACTGTAGCTATTCTGTGTTTATATGTGTTTGATGCAAAAACAAGGGATTTTTTTTTCTTTTTTTTGAGAAGTTTATTTCATTGTCGAAAAAGAACACGAAGCTACAAAAACAATATCTCGAACTTGCCAAATTTTGCATTATTTATGTTTTTTTATTTCATTTTTTAAATATACATGTACTGAAAGCAACTTAAATATAATTACTCCTTGAAACTTTTATTTTGTCCTATGTGCCAAATTGTAAAAGTTGCAACATAATGGCATCTTCATGAAATTTCAGAAAATTTCTAACACATGCTGCTAGTGTGTAGTGTATTTTTTTTTTAATTTCCTTTTTTTTTTTATTTTAATACCTTGTCTTATATATTTCTTACGTTTTCATATACGCAGATTTTCTAACAGTCCGAATTCCGTATGTCAGTGTGTTAATGCACGCTGTGTGAATACTTGAGGGTTATTCGAATTTAATGTTTTATAAAATATACAGTATAAATTCCCAAGGTAAAGCAGGCCATTCTCCTTTCTTTAGTGAAAAGTTTTGGATTTGGCACCAAATATACAACCTCTACCAGTGATTACAATGTGCAGAGTAAGAACCACATCAGTTTCTTTGCCCAAAATTCCAAATATAAAAAATCACGAACATCAGAAATCGATTAATTAGTAAAAGTATCTTGTTAGATGTGTTCTGAACATCTCTCTTTTGAGGCCTTGGTTGTGTAACATCAGGCCACAGCGACCGTGTTCCTCATCATGTCGACAGATTGATGCTTGTGGCGTCCTCTTCTTCATTTCCTCTTCAGTACTCGTACAGATTCTATGGGAATTTCGATAATATGGTTGTCTGTGATTTCACCTGATTTCAGCCCTGCCTTATTCAAAAATATTTATAAATGTACTAAACTCATCCCATGCTTGAACCAGATGTGGATGTATATGGTATAGGACAGATGCCTAAATACAGTAGGTCAAACGTTTTCTCTGTAAACAAAGCTCCATTTAAAAAAAAAAAAAAAAAACTTAAAAAAAAAAAACATATATATGTAAGGTATGTTACAAGAGTGATGTGAGAGATGTATTTAATGTATTTAATACTATATAAAGCAAACGAACTATTATGTCTGTTGTCGAAGAGCAGCATGTCTGTTTGTGAGCGGTAGATGTTTGACTTCTGTTCTGATGAAGGTACGGCGTTTTTATATGGGCGTGCTGATCGACAAGCAGCTACCGTGATCTCGTTATACTGTATGATCGTTCATGTTTTCATTATTTCACTCTTCAAAACAAGTGAATATGATTTCTGCTTTCATATTCACTATGAGACCGTGTTCTGCAGATTCTGGGAGACGGAGTTGAAAAAAAAAACAATACATTCGTACACTATAAACCGTGAGCGTCTGGATTTTGGATGGAACGGTTCTTTATTTTGTTCGATGAACGAACGCAAAGGGGAAAAACCGATTTAAAATAGAGACAGCATTTCCAGTATTACTTAAAAAAAGAAAAAAGAACAATTTTGTGAGTCAAGCTGGTAGGACTGGGACTGATGTTACATATCAATATCAGCTCCCACCGTGGTGGTGTATGGAGCTTAATGTAGCATTTTCTGAAATTTTCACAGGAAGTTGGGCTCATATCTTGGTCTCCTTACATCATGTGTAACTGTTTTGTGGTTGATGTTTGCCTTCCAGAGAATGTTGACCAATTTGTGTGTGTGTCTGTGAGAGAGAGAATGAGAGAAAGAGATCGTTGTTAGGATTGATAAACACAAAATATGCCAATTGGAATTCCTTTCATGAACAAATAAGCTGTTGGTTTTTAGTCCGAGCCCTAATAAGCGTGTACTTCAAATGCCCATGTTTGTGTACATCATTCACAGTGTCAATCGATCACTATTTCCATGGTGCTCAAAAGTGTGCATTTCTCAAAATATTCAACTTTGTTTCACCTGCCATCACTGTGATACTGGAAGAATCTTTCCGCAGTTGTTTACGTATATTTATGTTTGTTTCATTGCCTTTAATTTATTTGCCGTCATGGATTCAGTGAATCGTGGTTGAACTTGCATGGGGTTTCAAGCCCCCGTTTGGTGCCATAAAACCCATTCCATCAGAAGAGACTTATTGTATATTTACAGTACGTCCTACTGTATGTACATGTACAAACCCTTTCAGTTGTTTCTAATTTAAAATGCTTGCAACATGGGTGCCACCAAAGACTGCTAACTATTGCTGTTAATGATGACGTGAAATGGCAAGAACGTAGAGTCTGCCCTTTGTGCCCTCAGTTTTCTTACATTTGTATGGTGTCATGTGACAAAAACAGTGTGGAAGCCACCAAAGTGGCTTGTAACGGCCAATGTGAGTTCCTTCCCTTGTTACTTACCTTCATGCCCTCCTTTCTGACTTCGGTAGTATTAAAAAAATAAATAAATAAAATAAACAAGTTTGGGTCTCTTTTATGCTCTCCAAAGCCGATCCATTAACTCTTGAGAGTCTACAGATGTCTCGTCAAATATTACATAAATTACAGTACATTCATAAAACAAATATAATAATAAAAAATAGTATTTAATGATGACTCTGTGTTCTGTACTTGATGAATGATATCCTGAAAAAAAAAAAAGAATAAACATTTACACTATTCTCAAAGATCACATGCTTGATTGTGTGTTTTCTTACTTACCATGCACATTTAATCTGAGATCCAACATTCAAACCGTGACGGAGACAATATTCAAGTGTGACTGGTTTAATTCAAGAATAGCCAAAAAAACCCAATCCTGAGTTGTTCCAGTTTATATAAACCTATAAATTAGTTTGTCTAAGTGTATGAATTTGGTAAACAAATGTGTCCAGATGACTCCCTATTAAGACACGGCAAATATCATTGCAAGAGTTCACGTGGGTTTCACACCCTTGCAGCAGGTTTTCACAGCTCATCACATTTTTTTTTCTGGCATCAAGTCACATATTCTCTCTTTCTGTTTTTCTTTCTCTTTCTCCATCCATTCTCTCGGACTGATGGAGTGCATTTAACACCATTCAACACTCCTCACTAACCCAAGCAAAGCAGTTAATCTCCTGATGGTTTACACATCATGCATTGACTCACAACCCCTAAACAAACCACGAGCATGTAAAACAGGAGAGATGAAAGATCTCGTGTAAAGTAACTCTGAAAACTAACACAGTGAATTTTTCTGTCTGTGCGGGGAGAACCGAAGGATTGATCTTATTATTGTGGCGTGTGGTAATCTAAATAAAAAGGGCAGGCAAGTGGGACTTTGACCTTAATGACTTAAACTGAAAAACATATTCCTAAACATACTGTATGAACCAGATTTTTCTTACTGTACGGCAAACACCCAACTTCAACATCAGAGCACAGGTTCAGCCATGATACAGCGCCCCTGGAGCAGATAGGGTTATGGGCCTTGCTTAAGGGCCCAACAGTGGCAACCTGGCAGAGCTGGGACTCGAACCGCCGACCTTCCGATCAGTAACTCGGAACCTTAACACGCTTTTACGTTACCCTGTACTCCCAGCCTAATCACATGTGTTTTGTTTCTTTTGTTTTCTTCTCATTTGCTGTCTTTGAAGTACTTATCATACCTTCAAATCTCTGCACAGCATCAGACCTCTTTAACTGTAAAATATGTCATAGACCCCAACCCCCCAATCCTTTTCTGAAATTTCCACTGAGCTCATTAGATCTAAGTTTAACATTATTTATAGGTCAGCGTGGTTTTGGGTTTTTGAGGTTTGAATTAAACACGTTCAGTGCAAGGGACGAGCTGACGTTAAACAGGCTAATAACCATAATAACTATATAATAAGTGTAATAATTTTGATAATCTGCTTTGATTTCCTATGGTGTGACTAAACTAAATTAAAAAAAAAGGGGGGGGGGGAATCACAGGTCTTCTGTCGTCAGGACAACTGTGCTATCAAACTAGCCAAAAGATTTGAATTGTTTATAATTTACATAATTCATATATTCTTATATAAACTATTAAAAAAATGAAAGGGAAGTATGTTCTTATGGTGCTTCTTTACCTTCAAAAACACTGAGAAAAATGTGACCCTTTTAGGTTGGAAAACAATTTACACTGATCAGCCATTATGACCAGCTGCCTGATATAGAGTGAGTAGGTCCCCTTTCTGACACCTTTCTAACAGAACCAGCATGAACCTTTTTCTCAATTTGAGCTACAGTAGCACTTCTATTGGATGGGAATACACGGGTCAGTCTTCGCTCCCCTGCCAATGATCCTGTCATGGTTTTCTTTCATTGGACGACTTTTAGTAGGTCCTGACCATGCAGAGCAGGAACATCCCACAAGGTTTGGAGTTGCTCTGAGCCAGTCGTCTAGCCATTACAATTGGGCCCTTTTCACAGCAGCTACAATTCTACAATACAGAATATTGTTACAATGGCGGCTGGAAATGGGTGGGATATACTGTCTTTGGCAGCAAGTGAACTTTTTTTTTCATAGTAGAAGTGTTGGAACTAGAAAATAGGGCAAGCATAAGTATTTGATTGACTTTGACAAGGGCCAAATTGTGATGGTTAGAGGACTGGGTCAGAGCAACTCCAAAACTGCAGCTCTTGTGGCATGTTCCTGCTCTGCAGCGGTCAGAACCAACCAAAAGTGATCGAAGGAAGAAACCTGGTGTCAGGGTCATGAGCGGCCAAGGCTCACTCATGCCTATGGGGAGGAAATGCGGGCCTGTCCAAAAAACAAAAGAAGCACTTGTGTAGATGAAATTGAGGGAAAGGTTAATGCTGGTTGCTATACGCACAGTATCACTGTTATGGTGGTAAAAGAGGGACCTTCTTAATGTTAGGCAGGTGGTCATACTGTTATGGATGGTCGGTGTACTTCTTATAAATAAAGCCAAAAGTCTTGAGGTTTGATATTATCTAATATATATATTAACATTAACATCTTCTTACAACTGTTGTAGTTTTAAAATAAAAAGAAGTGTGTGTTTGATTGTTTTTCGCTAACTGTACTGTTGCTAAGGGCTTTCCAGACCCTCGCGCTCATTTCTTGACAGCTAACTGCAGGTCACCGGAAGTGACGTGTATGCGGTCGCTCAGCATTCAGCGCGAGCGTTTCCTCGCCAAGTTTCAGTTTTCTGCACGCGCGTCTGCGCTCTGATTTATTGTCGGCGAGGCGCAGCGAGGACTCACAGCTACAACTTAATCCTTATTAATAATAAAAGTAAAAAAGGAAACTCGCAGTACATTTTAGCAGGTAAGTCTGAACTAACTCCACAAGTAACTCCTTAGAATAATTAAATAAGAGCGAATATAAAAGTCCACTCAGTTAACGTATAATACAATTAATTACAGTTGCGGGAAAGCAGCGTTAGACACCGTTGGGGTAAGTTTTAGCACGCAAAGCATAAACATGAATCTATTTGCATACACTGTTTTTTTTCTGCAGGTGGCTTGCATCTGCAAATTAAACCACACACAAAAATAATAGTATGTTTGCAGGTCTATTATTATTATTATTATTATTATTTTGCAATCTTTTCAATTAGATTTATATGTATTATTACTGACACTTTTTACATTTATTTTTATTTGTTTATAAATGCCTTCTGAATTATTAATTCATTTATTATTTCAAACGTTTCAAAAGAGATTTCAAATATCTGTATTAGAAAATTATATATTTTAAATGCTCCACCTTTTTTTTTCCTTTTCTTGTTTAATCATTGTTTTTCACTCCTTTTACACTTTGCATAAGAGATCAACATATTCATTTCAATTAAATTACTAATATTTAAGAATAACCCATTTCCAATTTTTCCGCCTGTGATTATTTATTTAAATATCTTTACATTTGCACAGATGTTTCAAATACTTGTTACTGTTTAGTGCAAATCTTATGTGTTGAACTTCTATTGCATGTGTTTTGTTTTTCTCATTTTAAAATTTTAGACTGTATAGTGTGTGTGGAGTGCAGAGCTCAAGAGGAACCAAGGAGACAGAGCAGCCAAGACAAATTGAGACTTTTTATAGTACACAGACAGCAGGTAAACACATAATGGATGCCGTATTTTATGCAAAGGTTCTTTAATAAAAAGTGAAAAGAAAACCTGCTTTAAAATGTAACCACTAAGGGCTAATATTGATAAATTTTTGAGCTTCTTGACTGCTACATATTACTCTACAAAAATAATTAGTAATACTAAATATGTATAAATACTAACGCAGAGCGAGGACAGTCAATCAGATAGTTTTATATACTCAGCCAGTTGACGTAGATACTACACAGTCATTAACTCTTGTAGTAATCGTCTATCCCATTCCTGCAAGAACAGAGCTTAAGTGCAGAATAAGTATTTATTTAAAATTTATATTTTCTCTTATTAATAAACTATTCAAAGATACTGCTTAACTGGGAAAATAAAGAATTTACTACCAAAGTACTTTTTTTATCTTAAAACCTTTTGCATCTCTAAATTAATACTTGAAATTTTAGTGATAGTTTATTTCCTCAACCTTAAATACTAGTTGTTGTTAAGTTCCTGAACTTCTCCAATAACCATAATTAGATTAATAAAATGCTTATTGCTCCAAGACATCTGACTAAAAGGATTGATCAGAATGATTATTCCTGTATCTGCAAATATGTGTTATTCTTGTTTGATTTCTATATAATCAGTCTGTTAATATGTAAGTGCAGACTAAGCACAGCATTCTGTAATTCAGTAAACCTGATTTTATGAGAAACATACCGTACAGTATATAGATGTAAACAAGAGCGACAAATGTCGATGTCGTGCTTAACCTACATGTATGTGACATTTTAATGTGAACTGGTTTGGGGAAATTTCTGATTGTTCAAATCAGTGGTTATCGGTCCTTCTTATTGTTTATACAACTTTATTTTCTCATATTAATGAACGAAAACATGCAAGTCATGGATTTTACATAAGGAAATAAATTTGCTTGTATAATTCACATAATACAAATAATTCTGTAGTGGAGACATTTACACATTTGCATATAGCACTTAGTGTAGAACATAGCGGAAGAAGAATACACAATATAATAAAGTAGAAGCACAGCTGCAACTGCTAATAATATGTACAACCCTTAAAATGGACTCAGTACTCCCACCTAGTGGCAAAATGTGAATGAGAAATTAGAATTATTTGTCTTGCTGTTGTTTCATCATAGTGAGTTGATTAAGGAATCAAACACAATGTTACATGAAGCCCCTGAACCTGCCAGTTAATGCTTGTCATAAAATAGTGTATTCCTCTTATACTAGAGCATTTAGCTAATTATTGCATAAAAATCCATGCTTTTTTAGAAAAATCTGTTTAAAATTTTGTTTAATGTTGTGGAGCATCTGAAAGACATATTCACAAGACGCATCTTCTTCTTCCTTTATGAACGTGTCCTCTTGTTTTCGTTGTTACGGCAGCTTCTCAAATTACAGTTTTAACCTCTGATAATATATATATATATATATATATATATATATATATATATATATATATATATATATATATATATGTACACACACATACACACTAGAGACAACTTCTAATAATTGTAAATAAACATTCAGGAATACCTTACCATATCAATTACCCACAAATCAGTTGATGATGTGAATCTACCATACAAGTCTATTTAAATGGATATGCATATGATAACATTAGGATGTGTGCATTAATATAAACCTGATTTGGCTTGCAGTTGGGAATATTGTCAGAGTAGCTGTTATGGAAAAGTAATTAACATCTTATAACCACTCAGTATAATTCGTATTATTTTTTTTTCCTATTAATCCTAATAGATTCCACCTTTCCTGAATCGATTCTATTCTGTGGACTGTACATCATGCCTCGTTCGTTCCTGGTGAAAAAGCGTAGGAGGGGAAGCTCTCGATCTTCCCTTCCTACAGACTGTATGCCGTGTCTGGGAGTAATGGGCTGCACAGGAACAGGAAACGGAGAAGAGCTAGATCCAAATGTTGAGGCTTTGTCTATGCAACCGGTGAAGATGTATCGCAACTGGACAACAGGCAAGTGTGGATACTGCCGTTCAGACCTGAGCTGATTTCAGTTGCAGTTGTCATTAGTTGTGATTAAGTCAAATGAACCCCTGCTGTTGAATGCATGGTATTATACTGTATACTGATTGCTAATCATGATAACCTGCACACTACGTACAGTATGACTTTACCAAGCCTAGAAGACTAGTCAAAAGTAAAATGCCAATATGGCCAATAGTACAGGTTCTCATATACAAACTGTTTGATTTATGGTGCATGCACTGACTTTGCATAAAGTTACACAGCTTACATAATTTATCTCTTTTCTTCACAGAAATTAGAGGATTTAGTGAATTTCCTTCACCGATTCCCTGGCATCACATTCAATCCAGCAACATAGAGGAGAAACAGGTTGTAGGAAATGCATTAAAGTCTAGCAGCAAAGACAAAGATTATTCAGCAATCAACTCCTCCAAGATACACTGTCAGTTATGTGACAAGGTAAGTGAGTTTACACCCATTTCCACAGAATTTCACAGAATGGAACTAGTCAACACATTTTGTGTCGGTTAATCCATATTAATACATAGAATTTGTCTAGTATTTGCTTTTTTCAGCAGTGGTAGCTCAATCGGTTCAGGCTGTGGGTTACTGATCGGAAGGTTTGGGGTTCAAGCCCCAGTCCCATCAAATTGCCACTGTTAAGCCCTTGACCAAGGCCCTTATCCCTGATGTTAAGGCTGTGGATTACTGATCGGAAGGTCGGCAGTTTGAGCCCCAGCACCACTAGGTTTCTGCTGTTGGGTGCTTGAGCAAGGCCCTTAACCCTGTCGAGAGGCGCTGTATAATGGCTGACCCTGCACCCTGACCCCAGTATACTAACAAAAGCTGGCATATATAAATAATTTCACTGTGCAGTCATGTAGATGTGATGAATAAAAGATGGACTTTAACTTTTTAAAAACAGTCTGATGCTCCATATCCATCTTCCCCTCTCTCTCTCTCTCTCAGAACTTTTCCTTTTCTGATTTGGAGGCCCATCGTTACAAGTGTTGTGAAGGTCACAAGCCATCAGCGGACCGCATTAACAGCAGCGAAGCCGTGGCACTGCACAGAACAAAGGTTGCTATAGATTGCTAAAACCTTTATCATTTTGCATTCTGAGAAGTCATTTCATCAGTCTCGATGTCAAATCAGAAATTGCACAAGATCGCACCAAGAAATACAAATGACATACCATGATGAAATCAGATACTTGTAGCTTACACATTAGTTCCATATAATAGGATGTGAGCAATAGATAAACTGAGGTTTTTTTATTAAAAAAAAAAAAAAAAGATCTGACTCAAACAAGTCAACCTACTGCATAAACAGCATAAAACATGTTTCAATACTATCAGCATGATCAGTCACAATATGAAGACCTCTAATGTGCAATTTCATGACAGATTACTACTGAGGAACAGAACTATAGGTCTAACAGTGTGTGAACATTTCAGGAGCGAACGTTCGAGTGTAAAGTGTGTGGGAAGCTGTTCAAACGTTCGTCCACTCTCTCCACACACCTGCTGATCCACTCGAACACAAGGCCATACCCGTGCCAGTACTGCGGCAAGAGATTCCACCAGAAATCAGACATGAAGAAACACACCTTTATTCATACGGGTAAGACCATAGAGAAAGATTAACACACTGTAAATGAATTAAAAGTGGGATTATTTGTCGGATAAATCCCGATACAATTACAGACGTCAGGACAGCCACTGTCAAACACACAATGGGTGTCAAAGTTCATCAGCAAAATGAGCACATTTTAGCCTTTTGGCCAGGTGCACCATTTAATACATGTCCTATAGATCAAAAGAACTGAAGTTATAAGTCATAAGGAGAGCCAGAAACCCACAGGAAGTTGTCGGGACAGGGGCTTTCGGAAGTATTACTTTAGAATTAGTGAGGAAGCACAATTATTTATTTTTTTTTAAATGGACATGACAGAATAAAAAGATAAAGAAATGAATTTCTACTCTCTTACATGCAACATATATTTAAATTCACATCAATAATACCGGACCAGCTAACTTACTTGTATCACCTGTACACCCGCTCATTTCATGTCACTTTAAAAAAAAATTATTATTATTTTTTTTTACATTGGACATTGCTCAGAGTGGACATTTGAGGACTGAAAAAAAACATCAGCTGATCTCTTCAGCTACACTGTTTTGGTGGGCCTTTGTCCATTAAAGCCTTTAACTCCTGTTCTTTGCTCACATGATTAGATCCTGAGATGGTCTTCTACCATGTTTGTTGTCTTGAGGTTCCAGCATTTCCTTCATTCTGAAACGAGGGGTTATTTACTGTATGTTACTGTAGCTTTACCAGTCATTATACTAGTCCGATTCTTCTCCTTTGATCTCATCACAGCATTTCGACCCACAGAACTGTCACTCAAAAAAAAAGTTTCAGACTGAAAGTAAAATGTGTTGTATTTGATGCAGGATTAATTGTATATTTTTTTCTTTTTTAAGGAGAGAAGCCACATGTGTGCAGGGTGTGTGGAAAAGCCTTCAGCCAGAGCTCTAATCTAATCACACACAGCAGAAAGCACTACAGACCTTTCAGCTGAGGCGGCACACACATTCAAGATGATCCTCAATTTTTCCTTGTAAATATTTCCCACTTCAATAAATTTTTATATGTATAAAAAAATAAGCAGGTAATGTGGTTTGACGATCAGCAAAAAAAAAAAATTACATATAAAATATAACATGACTGGACACACTTTTTAATCTTTATTTTGTGATGAACAGAACAGTTTTTCTGAGCATACTAAGTGATCATTAACACCTCCAAACTCAGGGCTTCACTGCTGGGGAATCTACAGCTCCTCAGAATGAAAGAAAACATTGACTTACAAAATGATATTTTGTATGCAGCATGATTAAAACAGCACAAGAGTGACATCATGAGGAAATGTCAGGTACTCACGGTTAATACAGCCTTCTACACATGGACCTTCAGAGGGTAAACACACCTCAGTGGCACACATAAAATAGATCTGAGAAAAAAAAAGAAAGGCAAATGTTGCATTTTTGACCCATTTCCGAACGAATACATTTCATAATAATAATAATAAACAATACTGTTCATATATTTAAAATGCTCAAGTCATTTAAAACCCGGCAATAAAACATGCAACCGTTTCATCAGCTCCCCTCAAGACTGTTCAGTTTAAACAGGAGTTCAAGTGGTCGGGTATTTACCTCTTCCTCCTTCACCACAGCTGGTGCCGTTTCATTCCTAGAGTTTTCCAGGAACTGGAAAGTACTCACAGTGAATCGTCTCACATGTTTGGCCAGACCATGTGGAGGAGTGGGAGGGGGCTCATGGGATGGTGTGATATCAAGTGGGTTAGGGCAACTATAGAAGATACAGAAAATAGGAAAAGCAATAAAGCAATTTGATTAGTAACTTTGCTTTGTAACAATGGCTTCAAAAGCAGAAATCAAGTCAGTGAGAGTCGCATGTTTGTCTGGACCGTACCCATCATAGATGAGGACCCATGCTGAATTCGCCGAGCGAGGGTACGCTACACAGTAATGCACCAACAGCACGGCGCTGGGATCTAAAGGGTTTAGCAGGCGCACTTCCAGGTAAAGAGGTTTCCCCAGTAGCGTGCGAAGCGGCCGGTGGTATTGAGGGTAGTAGCTGCTATACTGCTGATCTAGGATTATATATATATTTATAAAGGCAGTACATTAGATTTTGTAAATGTTTGGTGATCTTTGCAAAAATGATCCTGTAAACCTTTAAAATAATAAATTACATGAATACAGTTTTTATGCAACCAAAAATAAATTAATAAATAAAATAAATTAATAAAAACTGCTCAAACGGCCTGGCAACATCTCCACATCTTTCTAACATTTTTTCCTGGCATAATTACCACACCTTTCCTACAAGCCTGGTTTCATTATGCGGTCATACATAGTGGTCTATATTATTACACATGGTGTAAATATGATCCTGAACCTCAGACTTTTTCTGAAGTTATCCTGTCACCAAACATTTTTTTTATTTGGCATATGATCCAAAGACAGGTTGGAGTCTTTAAGCCTATTTTAAATGAAGTACTTGGCCCTTTTCAAATGGAAAAAGTTTTTAATCTAAACAGCAACCAAAAGTAGTTGTTAATTATCAGACTCGTGTATATAACTAAACAAGAGACATTAACAATTACAAATAAAATTCTAAAATCAGTTGATACCAAAGCCATTGATTTCAACCTGGAACTTTTGATTTTGAGCTACGTCGGTCGAGATCGTCACTCATGGACTCAAAGCACTCAAAGCCTTCTTTAAAACATTTGCACCAATCAAAAATTTTACTGAGGTTAAGAGTCTCATCACCTTACTGTGCTTGCCGTCTCCCGTAAATTCCAGTCAGTTGTGCGTCTTCACTCATGAGAAAGTTTGTTACAAGCTCTTTTTACTTACGAAATTTAGATTTAAGTTTTAATAAAAGAGTAGACCTTACAATCAACATTCTATTAAAAAATTTTTTTCCTTAATTGGTCAGAATTAAGTCCAACAGTGTTGTGATTTCCCATTACATCATCACCTGATTTTATTCACTTACAACCAGATTGTAATAAATGTAGACTGGGAAATACAATGTTTTTCAACTCTGAATTGTACGATTCCTGCTGTAAGTGTGCGACACACTGACCTTTTGCAATCCTGAGCTGAACCCCAAACACTCCCTTGGCCTGAATGGAGGGGCCGAGAGATGGGCTTTTAACCAAGTAACCCACGCTCGCCACGGTACCAGGCATATACCGGCACTCAACCAGCAACCTGACAGATCAATCGAGAAAAAATGTAAACAAACATTTGACATGGTATTCGTTCACTTATTTAGGTAACGCACAGTACCTGAATGACGCATCTCTAGTTATGGTTCCGTAGTTTTGAGTGACAGAATGCAAAGTGTTTAAGATCTCCAACATATAGATCACAGTGTTACCCACTTCCTGAAAAGACATTTTCAGTACAACAAAGCTTTCATATACAGTATGCCTGTCAATTACAACAGTTATGGTATTGCCACGATGAACAACCAAACGCTCATGAAAACCCAAAAGAAAAAAACATTGTTTCAACATAGTGGAGAGTATAGTAAAATACAATTGTACACACATATTTGCGAGTGCCACAGCCGTCCAATGGAATCTTAAAGAGGGCCAAATCTGCCAACACCCTTTGAGGAGTGCAGGAGCTGTTGCCACCTGCAACCAAGAGGGCGGGTGAAAGCGGTGGCTCTGTGAGTGATGCAGGGATGGAGAAGACGAAATGACGATCAGCTGTGCATTCTGCCAAGGAAGGAAAAACAGAAATAAACTTAAAAGTACTTCAAATAGTCTCTCAGTCTCTTGCAATCGAAAACTCACCATCCATCGGGTAGTAGCAGGCCTGAGTAACCGGACAGTAACAGCAACCCATCCCATGGCAATCGTCTGCCGATACAGAGCCTGTCCCACAAGCTAACCGCTGTTCAAATGGCAGATTGCACTCTACAAGACATGAGTAATGACTGTCATTTCTGTCTCGGTGCATCTGGTGCAACTCCAACAACAAAAGAAGTGCACCAAATTTGAACCAAAATGCAACAGTTTATCAGATAACATAAAACAGCAAATTCAGAAGTATGACAGCAAAACCAAACATACGAAATAAGCTTTATAAATAGACAAACACACTTCCTAAAAGGTAGGTCTTTCATAAAAATTACATGGTCACGGCACATGACCATCACATTAACATATAATCAGTTCTAAATTAGCTTACAAAAACAAAGCATTTAATTTATTGTTACTTGTTGTGTTAAAGTGGGGAGTAATTACTTATTCTGAATAACCTGGCTACCGATTAATGCTGTGCAAGACTTACAATGTTAACATCAGTAGCATCAGAAGGTAATTTAACTGTAACCATCCTGTAATTCACCCACTGACTGACATAGGATGTAGCCAAACGGTGATATTCAGTAAGGATTTATCAATTTGCTGACATTTTTAGATTTGCATTTGTAAATATGTACTGCACTTATGGGTTTAAAATACTACATATATAGCGATGGTTTAAATGATACCAACAATCCTTAAATTGACATAAAATAGTGACCACTTCAGATGTCATACCGTAGCTCATGGGAACCTGGCACGACAGGACGGCCTCAACTCTATGACCGTCCGCTGTCTGATACTTCAGTACAATTCGGTACTGTCCATCCTTTGAATAGTATTTAATAAAAAATATATATATTTTTTTTTTACTTAGATAAGCAAATGTATAATCAGATTATTTATTTCAATATGAATTTGTATTGCATAACAAACCTGATGAGTCATATGACAGGATGTGTAGGGCAGGAGAATGTTAATACCCCCATTTGGTTTCTTCTGCATCAAGTATCCACAGTGATGTGGGGCTTCATCTAATAGCACAGCATTTGTACTCCCATTAATGCCAAAAGTGGGGGCTGAAGAAGAAGAAAAAAGAAAAAAAAAGAGGGAATACAAGAAGTAGTTTACCTCCAAGGTAATATGGAGAAACTTGTAATGGGTGTCTTTTCGAATTAAAGACTCACATTGAACCGTCAGGTCTGTGAGTGGTCCAGGGGGTAGTATGACGCTCATCTCTTTTGAGTGGCATAAAACCTGTGGTTGGGGCATCTGAGAAGCTTGGTGTGCGCTTTGTGATGACCAGGTGCGCTTAGGTGGCTTTGTGGTTTTGGACTGCTGGAAAGCCATGGCTGATGGTTCGGTGGGGTACAGAGATGTGAAAATTGTTTTTTTGGAGTGTATATGAGATTCTTCAGGCTTTGATGGCTTGGAGTATGGGTCAGAGAGGCTTTGAGGAGGGTAGGGGGATGGGAAGGGTCGGACCTCAGGCTTGGGTGGTTGAGAACGTGTGGAAATGGGTTTGGGAATGAGGCTGGCTGATGTTGCAGATGACTCTTTTATAGTAGCAGAGGCTGGAGTGTAATGACACTGGAGTCGTACAGTATGGTGTCGGGACTTCACAGCATCCCAAAATTTCAGAGAAAGAGAGAGTACAGAGTGGGACTGCAAGGATAAGAGATTATTTTAGATGCATTAAACTGAGACATTAAGCGCAAACAGAAAATCCGGTTAGACAATTACTCAAACATATGATTGCTGATGATACTGCGAACACATTTTGTGTAGATATGTATATAAATCAAAGAGATCACATGAGACGTTCACAAGTTTTACTAAACTGTCCTAACAAACTTGATCTCAGTTCATAGAAGCAAAAGTGCAGACTGAGTATTTAAGATGTGTGGAATAAAGCATTTTCTTACCACAGCATATGAGTGACAGGCAGGAAGTGGAGAAGAGACAACCACACCCCTGCCTTCATGATGCAAGGAGTACCCACAATGTGCTGGAGCAGATGACACCAGCACCCACTCCTTCCTCTTTACATCTAAAACCCCACAGAGGGAAAAATGAGACTCAGGTCTGTAGTAAATATTTTCAAATGGAGTTTAAAATGTGCAGTTGATGTAGGATTAGCATTAGGATTTGTACATCTTTACTTTAAAGTCTTGTTCCAAATATAGGCGTCTTACAAGGCCTAGCCAGAATCAATCAGATTGTCCTACAAGCAGTACACATGCATCTAGTGCACGGAGAGTTTACAAGTTTCAAATTATGCTTCTCAATTCTTCAGGAAGTAATCTTATTTGTGTAACTGTCTGATTGATAAATGGAAATATCCAATGGAACTTTCCATGTATGGGAAAAAATCTATATGCATAAAGTCGATAAAAGATGTACCCCAGGATTCTCAGTACAATACTGTACAATGGTTTGCAAAAGTATACAGCTTCCGATCTGTTCGAGTACCAAATGATGAATACACATGCTCTTCTGGTCAGCATTTTTAATGCAAACTCTTCTCTAGACAAAATTAATTACTAGTCAGTTTCAAACATAATTACTAAACTGAACTAATATATATATATATATATATAAAGCCTCTGGAAGCTCCAGATGAAAGATGTCTTACCAAGGAAACAACTGATCTACCATTGGACTTCAAGCGTGAAATATTCAGATAGCTTCTATTATCTGAACAAAAACTACCTCAACTGAATTGCCATTAAAATGACCATCAGTATAAAGGAGTGAAAGTGAAGAATAAGAAGTATTCAAGAAGTTAAACATAACGCAATAGAATTTTATAATAATGTTATAATTGGATGTAAAATCAAATCATACAAGAGTTTGGACATCCCACTAAGCACTGTTAAAAAATTGAAGTGGAAGCTGCATCTCACCAATCAAGCACTGCCCAGACAAAACAGTGAGGACAACAGTCACTCTGAAGTGTCTACAAGTGGAGTGAAGGTGCACAAAAAAACGTTTGACTAGAAAGAAGCATATGCTTAGAGTGAGCCATATGAAAGCACAAGGGTCACACAGTGATGTGCTTTTGTTGCAAAGATGCCAAGTTTGAGATACTGTAGGCAAGTTTCAAAGCACCAATATGTGGTGCAAACTTATCACCTCAATTAACACGAGCCTTAAGTGAAATATGGTGGTGGTTGCATCATGCTCTTTTAATGCTTTTTATCCTTAGAAACTGAATGTCTAGTCAAAATTTAAGGGATAACAGATACGGTAAAATACAGGACGTATCCTGATATGAAAGGATAACCTGCTTCAGTCTATAGAAAAGCAAACAAACAAACAAAAATCTTGAGGGATATCAACTTTTGGGACTCTGGTCCCAAATGCAAGGTCAAAGAAATGCAGGCGTTTTCAAAAAAATAAAAAAAATAAAAATAAATAAATGGTGAATGGTCTACAGTAGCAAAATCCAAGTCCCATTAAGAATTTGTACCACTGTTTCAGTAACAATCATCCAAATTATCTGACACACCTGGAGCTACTAAAAATGACTCCTAAACAGCCTCCAAACCCGGGAGGAATTTAACCCAACAGACAAAGCTGTTCTTGCAGGAAAATGGTGTTCTATTAAGTAAGTCGTCAAATGGTGATGAATACTTGAGCAAGCAGTGTTTTTCACTTTTGAATATTTCTAAATATTTGTTGACAAATACATTTTGAGTCAAACAAATTTGACAAACTGAATTATTATTATTTTTCTTTGTAACTCGAATTCATGCTTTATGAGGACAAGTAGGACTTTCTCAGTACAGTGACCGGTTACACTAAAATCATTTTTTACCTTTGACTTTAATGGAGTTTATTTTTGCAGAGGGCAAGAATGCTCTCAACTGCTTCCCTTTGCAGCTGAGCACTGGAGTCAGATGAGAGGAATAATTTCCCAGCACAGGAAATCTATGATGCTGAGGCACATGGGGCACCTGAGGGGGTTGAGGCACATGGGGCACCTGAGGGGGTTGAGGCACATGGGGCACCTGAGGGGGTTGAGGCACATGGGGCACCTGAGGGGGTTGAGGCACATGGGGCACCTGAGGGGGTTGAGGCACATGGGGCACCTGAGGGGGTTGAGGCAACTCGAGCATCCAAGGAGGTTGAGGCAGATGGGACATTTGAGGAAGGTGAGGCAACTGAGGTGTCTGAGGAGGTTGGTGCATCAAAGTCCACAGTCCTGGCTGAGGTGCTTGATTTGTAACTGTCTGAGGCTTCGGGTCTTGTTGTGGCGCCGACTCATGTACAGTTAGATGTGATTCAGGTGGCATGGGTTTCTGATGGTTGTAATAAGGGTATATAGGATAAGGAATATATTGATAAGGGGGATACACCATAGGCATGCTCAGCTGCAAATGACCAAATGAAGGTTGAAATGGTGGGATATTAATTTTTGTGCTTGGTTTTTTAGGAGATTGTATAACAGGGACGGGTGAATTGTCATAAGATAGTAAAGAGGGCTGCTGAGGATGCGGTATGGTTATTCCTGTGGAACCACCTGGGGTTTTTTGCTCAGACGGGAACAATGTCTGTTGTTGTGGTTGTTTCATGGATGTTTTTTTAGGGACCAATTGTGGTTTTGGTATCTCTGGTTTGATTAGAGTAGGGTCATGTGAGATTGCCTGAGTGTGCAATGGATGAAGTGGTTGAGAGAATTGTGCAGAGGGATTATATTGAGGGAAACGGGGGAAATAGTGATGAGCTTGGCAAGAGAGAGTATACATGCTCCCATCCAAGAGGATAGTCAACGTGCTGCCTCCATCCTGATGAAAGATGATTAAGAACAAACCATGAATTTGCCAGTTTTAAATTCTAGCAGAAAAAATAAACAAAAAACAAATCTCACGACACTAAAGTTAACCTTTTGTTTATTTCAGAATACTAATCAACATTAAATCAACATTTTAAAATCCAAGCACTTTAGGACGACAGCCATTTCACTGCTTTTACTGTGCATTTAAGAAACGACTTTTAAAATGTACCAGATGCCTTCCATTTGTTAAGACGTCTGAGGAGCCTACCTTAGTACACTGCGCTGGGAAAGGAATGAAGAGGATCAGGTCTTCTGGTGCAGAGTCTATGCGATATGCACATGTGTTGGACACAAGTGGCACCCATTTCCCATTTACTAGAAAGCAAAAAAGAAAGCCATATGAATTTTGTACGTCATAATGTACCAGACCAACTGCCAAAACAGTTATATCTCACAAAAGTATTTAAATCTGTTTTCTTGAATAATCAAATGATGAAATCTCAAAAGAGTTGTAAATAAATAAGTAAATATATATATACAACCCTTTGTTGTTGATATTTGTGGCTATTAGACAGAAAACCTTCTCATCTGAGAATCACCAAGGATCGCCTGATACGATATCATCATGATACCTAGGTGACAATTCGATCAGTTTTGCGATTCTACAAGTGTCAAGATTTTGCACACACAGAATGCTGTGCTGCCTGATAACATGCGAGTAGTTTAGGTCATACCACTTGTAAGATTTTAGAAGAATGTCAACGTTTTATATATTTACTCAATTTTGGAGTCAATGTACCCGAATTGCCACTCAAAAGAATCAGGATAAGTCACTGAATCTACATCAATGCACATCAATGTCACCCATTTATTATAGATGCAAAAACAACAATTGTGGTTTATATATAAATAACCATGTGGCTGCACTTTTAAGTTTAAGCAGATAAACAAGACTTTAATACAAAGCCTCTCTCACCTTTGATGCTGTACTTTCCTATACCTCTTTGAGACCCCTCAATCTTTAACACTATCCCCCAGTACGAGCAAAAGCCAGACGGAAGAGCAGGAGCATGAATGGAATCAGCATCAGGCGCCATGGGACAGGATATGCTCAACGGCATTCCCCACCATCGCAGTGGTAAAACATAACTTCCATTCTGAAAGACCAAAGAAAATCCATAGTACAGAGAGCAGAATTTCAGCCACCTGGATATATTAACTACGGTATGTTGGCCATAAGGATAATTCTGAATATGAGTGGCAAGGAAAGCATCAAACATAAAACAAAATGTCCAGACATAAGTAGGGAACTCCGCTATAACTGTACCTGCCGCAAGACATAGCACCCATCGTATGGAGCCATGAGGACCAGGTCTCTCAGTGTCGCCTTCACATTATAACCACAGTGAGACGGCAGGCGAAGAACCGACACAGGGGAAGCACCCACTTAAAAGATTCAAAAACAGGTTTTAATTCAGAGATTAGATTATACTCTATATGCGCTTATTTGTTGTGGCTTGACAGGACAGTCCAACCTCGGTCCACGAGAAGGTGGATGTAGTTCCATCCCTTTGCTGTTAGGATTATAGCAGCTGGGGAACATCTCACCAGGGGTCTCATCTGTAACCATTCTTGAGTATGACGTGTGGAAACAAGATTTACTTTTCCTTGAAGTGCTTCACCATCAAATCCTACATAAAAAGACCATGTACTTTAAAAAAAATAAAAATATTTTTTTACACAAACTAATTTAATGTGCATTAAATAAAAACTGTCTGTTTGTTTGTTATGTTCTAACAGGACCTGGGGAGTCGGATTGAAAATTGTAGGTGCTGCTGGACTGGTGGAAAGCTGAGGAGAACTTTCTTTGGCCTGAGTTTTTGGGTTCCTCTGGGGTTGAATGTCTGACCTGAAAAAAAAAAAAACTGAGTTTCCACAGAAGCTGCTTCTAACTGCTGCCAGGTTACAGCCAAGTGAAGCTTATCTTTTTTTTTTTTTTTTTTTGCGTTTGCAAACTCTTTCCTACCTGCACGCTCTGAGCTCGCGCGAAATCCGAGCCATATGTTGTTACACACAGACGGAACGTCGCTGTTAAAAGGAGGATTGTTGTAATTCTTGACTGTAATCGACAAGACATCGCCTATATTTCACTCACGTGTACGCCAGAAAACGGGCAATCCGTTTGCCCGTGTCAAATAATCTAAAACACCAAGCTTAATTACACCTGCATCTGCTACAAACAATCAGCGACGTCAATTAGAGCGCCAACAGTGTGTATTTCGGCGCCTTTGCCACTAGGAGTCGCTGTAACGACGATTTCTATCATTAGCTCCCAAAACAAGGAGGTGAACTTGCACTCTTGACAAAAGTTTTTTTTTTCTTTTTTTTTTTCAAAACCTGCAATGACTTTGTATCCAAATACATATACTTCAATATGGAGTTGATCCCGTTTTTGCAGCTATAACAGCGTCCAATCTTCTCGGAAGGCCGTCCACAAGATTTTGAAGTGTTTCTGTAGGAATTCATGCCCATTCATTCTGTAGAGCGTTTATGAGGTCAGGCACTGATTTTTGGCTGAGAAGATCTGGCTCACGAACTTCGTTCCAGTTCATCCCAGTAGTGATTGGTTGGGTTGATGTCAGGGCTCTGTGTGGGTCAGTCAAGTTTTTCCACACCGAACTCATCAAACCATGTCTTTATAGTCCTTGCTTTGTTCACTGGGGCACACTCATGTTAGAATAGAAAACGACCTGCAAAAAACTGTTGCCACAAAGTTGGAAGCACAGCATTGTCCAGGATGTCTTGATACTGTCGATTGCCCTTCACTGGGGATAAAAGGGCAAGTTCAAGGAAATGTCTTGTCACTATGATTATACATGAAACAATAATTGATTATAATTAATAATATAAAATTTATATCAGTCACTCCAGACTGTCATTGTTGTTACTATTACAAAAAAAGGTTTTATTTTGAAACACATTTGACAGTTTGAAATTGTTCCTATCTCACAGGTGACTAGATGAAGAGTAATTGTACAAATGCAAAAAGTTTGTAAGATGTCTCTTTTTATTTTATATATATATATTTGAAATTTTGATGATGAAGCTTTTAAGTCTGTCATTGGCGTTACTCAAAAATAAGTAACACCAAATGGCAAGAATTTGATGTACAAACTGATTACATATAACAATTATTTGATTTTGGCATCATTGAAAACCATGTGGTCTTACACATAGAAGTAATTTTGTAAACTGTTATGGTTTTTCTCAACAAAAAAATCTGTTGCCTTGAGGTGCAAGGCAAACACTGCTAACCACTGTTAGCCAGTCACTAAGACAAAAAGCTGTGTAGACAAAGTTATAGCTGGTTTGTTAAGGTGACTGATTTGGTGTAACATTCTGTGTAGAAATTTCCATTGTTCGGTTCATGGACAACAGGCCCAGGCTCAGTGGTTATCAGAATTTCACCATCTTCAGCTTAATGTCTTTTCTGAACTCATCTGAGAAGCAACAGAAGATCTGGTTTTATGCTCCTAAAAGTACATGAGAGACAAGAGACAGATATACAGTGGATTGTTCATTATTGTTTTATGGACTCAGATTTTTTTCAAGTTTTATAATTGTTCCCCTGGTTCTCTTTCCTGGTTTGCCTCCTTGTCACTTAAATGAGTTGCTACTGAAACTTTATCATCTTTCTCAACATGATCCACAGACATTGTTTGCGCTAAAAGTGTGAAAACTGCTTTGATTCACTACTATATGACTTAGATGTAAATGAAAATGAATGGTCAGGAAAGGGTTATTTGCCAATGCTTACCAATGCTTCAGGTGTTATTTTCCCAAATAGGTACAAACACCATATGGATAAATATTTGCACCATGTCTTAATTTACAGCAGGTAAAACTGGGCTATACATTACAAATAGATGACATTTCTGTTTTTACTCTCTGCTTTAATATAGGCAATTTGAGGCAACTTAAATAACACATTGGCATGCTACTGTAAGTAGCCAGGATAGTGTAGCCAGTGCAAGAGTTCGAAAGAGAGTGCAAAAATCATCGTTATTTGTGACCCAGTTTGTAAAAATCCAGCCAAAGTATTTTTTTTTCTGATTCACTGTTTTCTACATTAAATGTAAATGTACAGTAAAATCACACTAACTCATCCTGAGCCACCCCTCCCTTCTTCATCTAAAAAGAAAAGAAATGAAATGATGTAGATTAAAGAAATGGGAAAATATGTTTTACTGTGACTGGGCTCAATACTTTTGCACAGTACTGTAATCATAGCAAATATTTCTTTCTATTCAAAATACGAATACGATATAACTAATAAATATGTGACACGAGCCATCATGAGCGGCGCATGTAGGCGGGACTTGTACTGACACCTAGCATTGCAAAATGACTCATTTTACCCCAATAACTCGATTCTTGGACTGATTCTTTTGACTCGTTTGATTCACTACGTCAAAGAACAATTGTTTAGGCTGTGAGGTGTGTCAGGACTGACAGTGTTGGTTATATACTGTACAACTCGTTTATAACGCGAAATGTACAGTTTAAGTCACTTTGTACTTGTGGCTGTACATTATTGAACAGTTTTGTGCTTACGAGTCGGTTCGCCGGTTTGATTCACTTAAAGGAGTCGTTAAGAAAAAGAACAGAATCGTTTGCTTCTGCAGCGGCGTGTGTACTGTATGTGGGCACTGTGAGAGAAATGATGATTCAGACTTTGGTTTGTTAGGGGTAAAAATGATGAAACAAGTAGGCTATCCATCAGTACATAGTCTAAACAGTGTGTAGGTGTAGGATTTACTGCTGGGGCCGAAATCCTAAACATAACACCAACATGGATGGATGAAAAGAGATGAGACTGCGTTTTGGATCCTTTAGGGGGTAATAAGTGGACGAAAAAAATATTTTCAGATGCCATTAGGTAAGTAGGCATGATCACATAAATGTGTGATTCTATAATTTTTTGAACAACTTTTCATAAGTTTAAATGTTTTTTTTTTTTTTTAAGAGAAAGAGGGAAAGTTTAAATCATGGTCATTAAGCATGGTCGTTGTTTGACTCGTGACACTGCGTACTTTATTACTTATATATGTATTATATACAGCTGTGGAAGCAGTCATTCCCTGATTTCAGAGATACATTACATAACATGCTAGGTACAGGAACATGGTTTATGTACAGTATGTGTACTGTACACACACACACACACACACACACACACACACACGCATGCATACATACACAATAAACTATGCTCCTGTACCTTGCATTTTATGTGTATATATAGCACTATAGGAAATGACTTATTCTCTTATTCTCTCTCTCTCTCTCTCTCTCTCTCTCTCTCTCTCTCTCTCTCACACACACACACACACACACACACCATTCAGACTGTGCACTTTTCACCAGTTCAGTTGAATGTCATGAATGTTAAAAATAATTACATTGTCGCCTAAGCAATTATAGGTGGTGTTACATCATCACTATATTTATAAACATTTCATCTAGATCAAAGTGAGATGTGTCCAGTTATCTCTATGAGCACCTCTAGTGAGGTCGGAAGTTAGTGCGTACTGTATAGTAGCCTAGAGAAGTATGCGGTTTGGGACAGACGTAGTGTTTTATATGGGTGGGGTTTAGACTGCAGCAAACGGGACGGGAGGGAGAGAGAGAGAGAGAGAGAGAGAGGACACGGAGCGACCGATGTGCAGAGATACGAGACTCTGTCTGAGATGTTGGATCACCAACAAATAAAAACAAGAAATACAGTCAGTGCGTAAATCTCACGCAGGTAACGCGTAATGAAGCCACTATGTCATTTTCTGTTGTCGGGTGTTGTTAAAGGGGATGCGATTGTGATTTGCAAAGCCGTGCAAACTCCGAATAACGGAGATGACCGAGCAGAAATGGTGCCGAGGCTGACGGAATGACTTCATTAATCCTAACCCTCATGTATTAAAATCTGCATGCAGTATGTAGGCCGGCGAATCCCAGGGCGAATTGCACTGATGTGTACTGGGTGTTTTAATGCCCTTTAATGGCCTTACACGTTATTAGCGTTTATAACGTGCTTCTGATGCCTCTGGTGCATGTTGCTCAAAAGCTGATTAAAAACACATCCCTCATGATGTGTTAATGTTTGGAGATACAGTTGCATCCACTGGGAACAGCTGTCAAAAAAGATAAATCTTTCAGCACAGCAAAAAAAAAAAAAAAAAAAAAAGTTATGATCATAGATGGATGTGTTGGTCCATCCATGAAGAATTGTCTATTATTATTATTATTATTATTATTATTATTATTATATTTGTTGTTATTGTTTGTGCGTGTGTCTGCAGTTACATATTGGGGGACGGGGGATCTGGACGTCATTTTAGTTACAGAGATTATGTTCAAGGTTAGGTTTAGGTTTAGCATTACACAGCTGCATTAATAATTCTGTTATTAGACACACGTGTGCGCCTCATTCCTGAAGTCATCACAGACTGTGCATAATTTCATAATTATATTCGTCTTATATAACACATTGACATGCTGTTTCAAATGTTGCAGGTTAAATTTCCACTTCTTCCTCTAAGAGTATGTTGAAAGCTTTGACTGGACTTTGCACCCTTCATCTCACAGCTATCTTTTTACTTTTTTGGGCCACTATCGATGATGTAAGTCTTTATATTTTATTTATGTTTATAGGATATCTTCTTCTTTTTTTGTTTTTTTTTTAACCTATAATTGTTTTTGGAGAAACAAGAGAAGTTTTACTCTGTCAAATACAATTTGAAGAAGCTGTTTATAATTTTTTAAATCACAAAATTTCGTAATCATGATGCTCATCTCCTTTGCTTCTGTCGATCAAAAACAGCAAGGTTGAGCAACTCAAAATTCTGAGCATGGAAATAAATTCAGATCCAATGTTTCGATGCTATTGTATATTTGTTATTATATAATACTTACGTCTACTCTCAGAAAAATCAACTATATTCAATGGATCTTTGGATAGTTATGAATTCTCCAGTTCTCAAAGTGATTCTATGTTTCTAATAGAGAAACACTCTTTTTGTAAGGACTCACATAGAAACTTCAGATGGAGAAGAGTTCAGTTAGATGGATAAATCATCTTGATGATAATTCTTGATGAGATGAAAATAGATTTTTGAAAATTACCAAGTGCACCTTTAGGACTACAGAATTATCAGTGGTTAATGAGAGAGTTTGGCTTTTTGTCTGTTTCTAGGCTTGGTGGTTTACAAGAAACATGTATACAGATCTGTGGGGAAGATGGGTGATGGAGAGAAATGATGATGTCTGGGTATACATGGACATTCCGACATCTTACCGAAAAGGTCAGCCAGGAAAGACACAATTTTAAACAAAACATTTATTATGTATGAATGTTTTTCAAGGAATTTAGGAATTTCTCATAATTTGATCGGTAAGTATGATGTTCGGTATACTGTACCGAAAGTAATGCAAAAGTGGGTCTACCATTTTTTATTAACTTACACATGTTGGCAGAATAACTCTTCCTCTATACAAAGGTACGCCATCACAACAGATGCACTGGTGACATCATTAAACCCAACTTACAATTCCTCTTTGAAAATCCTCTTTGTTGCAGTTGATGGTCTCGCACTGTGCTACAGAATGATTATGGACAAGTGCAATGTGCATTGATGGATGAAGGAGTTTAAAGAATGGCAAACCAGCACCGAAGATCAAACCCGCAGTGGGAGACCATCAGCTGTGAAAAAAAGGGATTTTCAACGGGTTAGGTTCAATGATGATGTAAATGCATGGCTTGTGACGGAGATTGTGCTGAATAGTACCATTGTATAGAGGTACACGGCATGTGCAATTTGAACATCCTATATCGGTAAATGAAAAAAAAAAATTGCCCACTTTTGCATTACTTTTGGTACAGTAGTCTTAGCTCATCCAAGGACCCAACCCAAAGACCTCTTATACAAGCTCATAACTGAGCAATTGCAGGCTGATGAAGGTGCTGTATGGAGTTTCTATATTGCTTTTTTTCCCCCAGATTACTTGCAGGCAGTGCAGGCCTTTGCAGTGTTGGCCTGCCTCTTTGCTGTCATCTCCCTGTGTGTGTTCTTGTTTCAACTCTTTACACTGGGCAAAGGAAAGAGGTTTACAATTTCTGGAGTTCTGCAACTTCTCTCATGTGAGTTTTTTTTTTTTACACACTGCCTGGCCAAAAAAGTCACCAATTCAGAAGACTCAAATTATTGGGATTAATTTCCTTTTGGATCAATAATCAATCTATCCATCCATCCATCTAAATAAATGGAGGAATTTGTGTGAGACAGGTGTTAAACACTTCCTTCCTACCAGGAAGCACCTATTGCACCTCAAGGAAATTGAACCAAGAGAAATAAAATCCCCTGCTCCAATCTGGCAGTTGCTCATTATAGGACCAAGTTCACCCCTATTGAGAAACATGGTGGTGGTAGCATTAAGCTAGGAGATGCTCCAAAAAACAAACAAAAAAAAAACAACAACTGTTCTTTCTTTTTCCAGGCTTTTGTATTATGGTGGCCCTATCTGTCTACACGGATCACTTCCATCGAGAAGAGAAGGAGGGCTGGTATGGCTGGTCATACATCATGGCTTGGTTCGCCTGGCTGCTCACTCTAATCAATGGTACCATCTACGTAATCCTGCGCAAGAGGGTGGATTAAATCAGGAAATAATGTATCTGCAAAAATGGAAGCTGATAGTTAGCAGAGGCTAGTTAGCAAAATTGATCATGCTGATAGATTCTTGTTTTCATTTACTGTTTTCTTTTTCTGATTAAGAATTCCTTTAGATGTAGCTACAGACTAAAAGGACTTTTAACCAAGTATTTTAAATTGCCAGAAAAAATTATGATTAGCGCAGAAAAAAATGTCAAGCCATAATGTGCTGAAAGATATTCAGATCATATGATTAAAAAGTTATGTTGTATTACATACTGTATAAATTATTAGCCCTTATACTGAAACCCCCATGGCCACGTGCAATATTAGATTTATCTTTAGATTGGGAGAGTGATTGAGATGCAGGAATGTAATATGAGGTTTCGGCAGAAAAAAGGTGTAAATGTTACTATATATAAATATATATATAAAAAGTCAGAGGTGTGTAAATATACAAAATTAAGTTAAAATATACAGACAAACAGTGTAAAGATATAGTTTTGAAAGATTACTGATAAAATAAATGAATTATCTAATGAACATTTGTTCAGAAACACTTATTAGTATCATTTGTTGCACCAAGTGATATTTTTATGTTCTTGTCTTGGCATTTTACTTTTCTTTTATGTAGTATGGTTTATTATATTTGCCAATGAATCGCTGCACAAGTCCGGGATCATAACCAACAGAATTCATCTCTGTCCATTTATAGTCTGGTGCTGTAATATTTTGTACATTAAAGAGTAAATGCAGTAATGTATCAGCATTTATTAAACCATACAGAATAAAACATCATCCCAGTCGACAAAGAACTGGTGCATCTTTTACCAGTCCTTTGGTGCCATGTTCTTAAGCCAACTGATGTTATAAAAGTTTATTAAATGTTGCATTTTCATGTTATTACTCAGTAAAATAAAACTGGCTATTGGAGGGGAGGACAGAAGGACACAATGAAGGTTGTACGATTCACTTGATTTAAACAGGAAATTATTGTGAAGCTAGTAAAATATATATAAAAGAATTACAATAACGCACCGGAAAGAGGTTAAGTGTATACAGTTAACTACAGGTTGTGATCGGAGCAGTGTGTCTGGGATTACAAGTGTACATTGTGGATTATGACAAGTCATATGGACAAAGTATGTGTAAAATGTAAATAAAGCCATGTCAATAATCACACAAACATCCAAATATGATTCATTCTTGAATTTATTTACATCAAATGAACAGTAAATTCCATGTAACATTAAATACTAAAAATGTAAAATTATTAAAGTGCTATGATCCAAAATGAAACGTAATGGAGGACAAAATATAGGTTCATATCCTGTTCGGTGTGGACTTTACATTTGTCAGCGTTAAGAAATAAATATTCAAAAAGTCATCAAGCGTAATACGAACATTCAGTACCATATCCTTAGTACTGCCATTCTGTAATGCACCAGGCAGTGTAAGTGGACACTGAGTGATTTCACATGGCTGTATGTAGGTCGGAACTAAACCCCCTGTCCAGAGGGGCAGATTCTTTCCTGCACAACAAGATGTAGGAGATGATTCTGTTCAGCAGAGAGGTGAGGCCTGCATAGAGAAAGTAAGAGAGAAAGAGAGAGAGGAAGGGGTAGGGAAATGACATACAAAGATTTTACCTTTTTTTTTATTTTTATATTTTTAACAACCAGAAAAAAGTAAAAGAAACTGAGAATTTTACCCAACTCACCACAGTTCTGTCTGGAGAGATTTAAGAGATTCAATGTCTTTTTCCTGACATGCCATCTACAAAACAATCAGAATGTTAAAGATGGAAAGTTACAAAGCTGAAAAAAGTCGAGTGTGCTCTGTGCTAACTAACCACTACCACAATATCCCACAAGGAATTTCAAGTTTGTTGTGTTTCATAAAAAAAAAAAAAAAAAGAAGTAGTAATTAGGTTATTGGGAGAAGTTGCTAATAATGACCACTTGATGGCAGTTGGACTACTACATCTGCACTTCAACCAAATGTACTGCCCAAAAATTAAACAAACAATTTGTCCCAGTTTGACTTGAACACCACTCATGTGACGGCTGAAGTGCCCCTTAAATTATTATTAGAGCTGTGTGTGTTGATAATTTTGCAGAGAAGTGCAGTGGTGCAAGCAACTATGAAAACTATAAAATATATTCACATATCCTATAGATTGAATTTTCTTCAAATGCAGACTTCAGTCCATGCAAAATGATGAAACTTGGTCATTTATATTTGGCAGAGATGAAGCAGTAACATAACTTACCACCACAGACTGCAGCAGGAGGAAGACATCTTCTGCAAGGAAGTTAACTATAGAGGTATAAACATGTACATGTTCAGCCAGTGCAAGTCTCATCACCAATATGACCAGATCTACATAATTACAACAGTTACAATAAAAATCACTCAAACAATTTGGGCTAAATCAGCTAAACACTAGTCTTACCTTGACTGTGTGAGTCAAAAGACTCCCAGGCATACCTCTCTAGAGTCTGTGCATGCTCAGGGAGTAGCTTCTGTGGGGGAGGCTGACACAGAAATAAATGTATACATAAATATATACAGACCAAATAAAGACAATCAATTAATTTACTCTGCATTCTGATTTAAACGGTGACACAAGAGTACAGAATTAAAACTATGGTTAAAATGCACAATACTAATTTACTTATAAAACATAAATTTGCAAAGCAGTGAAATAGTTATATAACTGATAGCTAGAGAGATACCAACTCAAAATTAAATTTAAAAGTTAAATTGACCTAGGTTAGTAATTTGACTAACAAAGTCAGCAAAAATATGTTGATTATTCTCCCTTGTTAAGCGACTTCATCAAAGACTACAGTGTTTGAGCCTACCTCAAGCAACATGAGCAGAAGCACTCTGGAGATTTCACACTTTGCCACGATATCCATAAACGCACCTGAGGAAGTAAATAAGGTTAGTCATTACCTACACTTACAGGGTCAACATTTTTTATTAAAAACATTCTGATTAGAGATTCCAGCTTGACTATCTACACAGAAGCTGAGCCCATAAGATACTGTACGTTTAAATGGTCAAAACATTTAGTTACTTAGTTGGATAAAGATAGTTCGATAGACACATTTACACACTGTTTACTGTACATGCATTAATTAGGTAAACATGATGCAAGATATCTGTATGAAAAAGGTGCACCAGCAATTTGAAATATTAATTATTATGAATTATGAAATATAAATTTAATCAGAATATAACTTTTTTTTATGCGTAAAGTGGTTCTGCTCACCGTGTCCCATTAAAATCTGATTCAGAAGGAGCAGATTAAAAGTAGTTATGTTAGGCTTCCCATGTTTTCTGATAAAACGCACCTTCTGTGTTATGACTGAGTTAGATTCAGAATTCGGTCTTATTTATGATTGGTTGTATGCTTTACTATGTGAGAAATGAGAGTCAATCCTCGGGCAGAGACACAAAGGCTGGAGGGAAAGAATCATTTTTACCGTTTTGGAAATTGTGTCACCCCCAATCAGGGCTAACATGTTCATAACATGCTTATGAAAGGTTTACACCACCTCAATCTGAAAATGAATTCCAATTCAATTACAAAATGCTAAAATGAAGCAAAGTAGAGTTCTGATTCCGAGTATACACTCCGCAGTGTTTCTAGTTAGTAATCATGTGTGTGATGATGCAAGTATAACATGACTGCCATGTGTCATTTCACTGCAAAATTAATCTTCCCATTTCATAGGATACTCATGGTTTCCACCCCATCCTCATTCCTGTTCTGCTATACTGTGGAAAGCCTTCATCATGCACTCGACAGGGTGAAGGTGCACTGCACCTCATTTACAATATCCACCAAACACAACTTGAAGGCCCAGTTATAATAAAGGAGTTTATTGTGAGCTTACCGACTGGGGTATTTGTGCCAGGAAGCTGCAACCCTCTTTCCTGACACATGGCCTGCATTTCTGAAAGGACAGCCAACGCCCCGTCATAATCACCTGTAAAATCAAGCCGAACATTACTTTATTTGGTAGCAGGTTTAAAGTAGATAAACTTATTTATTTATTTTATTTTGAGAGTGGTAGTTTTCTATGAGGCGTGTTCAAGTCAAACCAGGACTTATTGTGCAGAATAGCCGACCACAGTTATGAAAGTAAAAACTCCCTTTATTCTAATTCCTTGCTACACTAATGCACTTATTCACTTGTGCTTGGATGCCCCATGACCACCCCACTGACCTCCCAGGAACTCCTTTAAAAGGCTAAAACATGTAGGAATGGCTTGGAGCAAAGTCAGGACTGTATGGGGGATGTACTAATAACTCCCAGCCAGTCAAGTTCCTGTAATGTGCAAGTGGTCTTGGTGAATGATTGTAGGGACTGTACACACTGACAGATGCGTCTCATCCACAAGTTATCAGTTGACTTTCACAGAAACAGCGGCAGTGGACTCCGAGCCACCTCAGCCGAGATCATCATTCACAGACGTACGGCCTTCTTTAAAACATTTTGCATCATTTAAATGTTTTACTGTGGCTCCTACTGAGTGTCGTCACCGTACTGTGCTTGAAGTTTTCTGTAAATGTCAATCAATTTTTTCCACCTTCATTCACAAGAAGTTTCATCACAATTCCCAGTTTGACGTGAATTCCCCTTGTATATTTCAGTGACATCATGTCAAACATGTTCTATGTTAGGGTACTTACGACTCAGTATTTTGCAGGAAGCCATCTCTCCCAAAGACAACAAAGCCTCGATGAGCATCTGTGCCTGAAGTTCTGCAGCTCTCTGAAAGTGGACGATAGCCTCTCCGGGCTTATTCATCTCCTGAACACACATCACACACAAATGATGGGCCTCCACACATCCTCTCAAGACAAACAGCCTTTACACAGATGTCCAGTTAATGATTCTTGCCTTGAGTGCTTTTCCAAGTTCAAGGGAGAGACTGGCAGCCATGACCGGTTGATTCATCTCAATATAAACCTGCAAAGCATTACAGAATTTTCTGATAAATAAAATGAAATCTTATTCATCACTTGTATTTATCTCTGGTGTAGACGTTTAGAAAGCCTATCTTGTTTTGTGAATAAAACAAGACAACAGAAACAGGTTACCTTTATGGCAAAACTGTAACAGTTGAGTGCTGCCTGCAGATGCTCATCAAAGCCTGGGGCTTGCAGAGCTCGGGTCTCTTGCTCAGACGCAAGAAAAAGTCGTGCAGCATCAGTCAGAGCCAGAGCCTCTCCTGGGGCATTGAAGAGAGTTTGCTCACACCTAGAGGGAAGAGAACCGTTTTAAATGTAATATAGCATGCTGAGAGCAACAAGTACAAGGCAATCTAAATAACTAAGCATCCTACGAAATGAGATGTGATTTAACTGTTCAGTGCATTGTGTTTCTATTAATTAGGGATATTATTACAGTATTGAGTGGGGCAGAATGCTAACAGTTACTATGATAATTATGATTATGCTCAATATTCAACAAACACTCATTACAATTATTCAGAGCACTTTAAAGAAAACATTATTAACTTAATTTAATCAATCTTTTTATTGTATTCCATTAAAGCATTAATCTATGATGATGTATTTAATTTATATTATATATACATACTATTTTGCCAAAAGGAGTCGCTCGCTCGCCCGCTTTCACATGTATATGTACTTGAGCAACATTCAATTCCTAATCCACAGGGTTTATGATGTTGGCCTACCCTTTGCAGCTATAACGGCTCCAACTCTTGTGTTAAGACTTTCCACAAGGTAAATCAAACATTGTGTTTATGGGCATTTTCAACCATTCTTTATGGACCTTGCTTTGCACACTGGTGCGCAGTCATGTTGAAACAGGAAGGGGCCATCCACAAAAAGTGGGAGCATGAAATTGTCCAAAATGTCTTAGTATGCTGAAGCATTAAAAATTCCTTTCACTGGAACTCCTGAAAAAAAATCCACACCAGTTCCAACAGGACTGTGCACCAGTGCTCAAAAGCAAGGTCCATAAGAACATGAATGAGCAAGTTTGGTGTAGAAGTACTTGACTGGTCTGCACCTCAACCCTAGTGATGGCAAGTTTGAGTCATTTTAGTGACTCAGTTCTTTGAATCTTTTTTGAGTAATTTAATTCATTTCGTTCCTTGGATCAGAAATAAAATAAAATGTTACATTTTCAATAAACAGACTGGCAACATGTCTACATACACAAATATTAGCTATAGTTCCGGTAATGAAAATATTACAATGCAACTAAGGACATATTATGATAAACAGACTGAGCAGCTCACCTTTCATATCTTCTGGTCCGAATCGTTCGTTCTTTTGAATCATAGAGTCTATGGGAGTCACGCAACAAAAGAATGACAGACTAGGACTATAAGACTAGTTGCGAAGAACCAATCAGTTCTCTTTCCTGTGTACGCCACTGCATAGCGTCTATAGGAGTCACATGACAAAAGAACGAACGACACGGACCAAACATTGTGTTGATGGGCAATTTTGACCATTCTTTATGGACGTTGCTTTGCGCACTGGTGCGCAGTCATATTGAAACAGGAAGGGGACATCCACAAAAGTTGGGTGCGTGAAATTGTTCAAAGACTCAAAAGGTAACTACTCATTTCTTTTTCCTGTATATAAGCAACAGAAGTCTTGCGATGCTTTGCGCATGCGCGCCCAGTAGAAAATTAACAATTCACTCACCGAGACTACTCGTTCTTCTGAGTCACATTAAAGACTTGTTCAAAAAGAACGAATCGTTCATGAACAACCCATCACTACTCAACCCGATAAAACACCTTTGGAATGAATTAGAGCGGAGACTGTGAGCCAGGCCTTTTCGTCAAACATCAGCACAAATGCACTTCTGGAAGAATGGTTATTAAAAAAAAATAAATAAAAAAAAAAAATCACCATAAAACACACTCCTAAACCTTGTGGAAAACCTTCCCATGAGAGTTAAAGCTGTTATAAAAATGTAAATAGTGGGCCAACATCCTCTGAAACCCTATGGATTAAGAATGGGATGTTACTCCAGTTCATACAGGTATGCACGTGAAGGCAGGAGAGCGAATACTTCTCTCCACCCGCGCGCGCATGTGAATACTCACCGAGCCATGGCCAGATTACAGAAGGCTGCATACTGAAGACAGTCCTGCTGCTTCAGCTCTTTAGCTAACTGACCTACACACAGAATTTTTTTTTTTTAAGTAAACCAGATACTGTTTTAAACTAGGTTATAGTCTTTTAGCAGAACACCTTTAAAATACGTAATGAATGTATTTATGGGTTAGATAGTGCAGCTCACCAAACTGCTCACTTGCTTCGGCGACGTTGGGCTTTCGCAGAAAACGTCTTAATAAAAACACAAACATCAACACATAACTTCTCAACTTTAACGTATCTACTAAGATTAACTACATGTTACACCACTAATACAGACTAAAAACAAACGGGCGCCTATTCTCAAACCAGCTAAGATACGTACAGAAATACAATTTAATTAGGTATTTACAGCAAAGCAAAAAGAGCTAGCTAGATTAGCTTTGGTAAATACAACTCGACAACATATTTATGCTTTAACTGAAAACTGGTTATATGACATTAGTCACGTGTTAAACTATTCTGCACGGTATATCGTAAACAAAAAGAAGACTGAGCCTTACTTCTTCAGCTTGTTTGACACTGCTCGATAACGCGTCAGGAAATCTCCCTCCGCCGCCATTGTTGGTACAAGTTAACGATAGCTAAATTCTGCGTTCCTATTGGCTAGCAAGTCACACTAATACATTCTGATTGGTTAGAATTACGCCGCATCAGTGAACAACGTATGTAACGTAAGGACGCCGTATTAGCCGCCGTGTTACGTCAACGCGACCGCCATATTGAGAGAGGCGACCTTCCAATGGGAAGGTGTGGAGAGATACTGGTGTATCTTGATAAACTTGTCTATAACTCGCTTTATTTTCAAATGTTTTTTTTTTTTTTTTTTTACAAAATGTGCATTCTTACACGCGTCATGCGTTCCTGAATATCTCCAGGTGAATGCAAATAAACAAGCACAGCTGACAATGTTTATGAACTTGCAATATTGTGCACCTCACAAAAAAAAAAAAAGATTATCATGAAAAGATTCATTGAAACTCGTATATTCTACATTGCTTGAAAAGTGAAATATTTTGAGCGTTTTTCTGTTATAATTTTAATTATTGTGGCTTATAGCTGAAAAAAGAATAAATAAAATAAATCCAGTATCTCAAAATATTAGAATATCTCCTAATATCAAACAAACAAAACATAATATAGAAATTCTGAAAAATTATGTTGTTTTATTTGCTTAATATTTGGTTGGGTTTCCTTTAGCACAAATTACTGCCTCCATGCATCAAGGCATGGATGCAATCAGTCTGTGGCACTGCTGAGGCGTTATTGAAGCCCAGGTTGCTTTGATAGTATTATCTGTATTGTTGGATTGGGTGTTTTTCATCCTAGTCTTGAAAGTACACCATAGATTCAAGATATCAAGTTTTGATAGGTTCAAGTCAGGTGAGTTGGCTGGACAACTCTCTTGACCTGATGGAACATAGTTGTCATTGTCAAAGTCTACAGTCAAGAGACAAGTTTATGAAATCTACAGTCAAGAGACAAGTTTATGAAGTAAATACAAACACTTCAGAAAAAGGTGCAAACCATTGGTAATGCTCAAGATTAACATTTGCCAGGAAACATTGACAGATTCTTTGGATTGATGAAACCAAAATTATCTTGATCTAGAATGATGGGAAGAGGAGTATGGAGAAAGAAACGCATCATCCAAAGCATTCCACGTCATCTGTCAAACATGGTGGAGGCAGTGTTGTGGCATGGGCATGCTTGGCTGCCAGTGGAACCAGGTGATGAGCCTACTGCTCAGATTTAGCCAAATGCTATAAAACTGACAGGAAGCCATCTCATATTGCAGATGGATAATGACCCAAATCGTACAGCAAAATCTAAATCTAGTTTCTCAAGGCAAAGAAATGGTATTTTCTTCAATGGCCAAGCCAGTCACCTGATCTCAACCCAATAAGGCAATGTTTTTCACATTGAAGACAAGAACAAATGAAGAAAGTCCCCCAAACCAGCAGCAGTTTAGGGCAATAGGAGTATACGCCTGACAAAACACCTTGACATCTGAGTGTTTAATTTCAAATTCAGAGATTTTTTTTGTGTGTGTAATCCCCATAATTGAAAGCATGTATACATATTCAGATATTCCATTTCTGTTTTTGACTGAACATTATCTGCAGACACAAACTGGCCTTGGTTCACTCAGTGGTAGACATGTGAAAATACTTTGTTGAACTTTTACTTTAACATACTGTATGTTATACACACCAAAATGACCTAAAGATCAGATGCAAAATATTTATTATGCATTCTGTTACGTGGTGCGGTATGGAGAGCCACACCATGAGACGTTATAATATTATAAGAAGGGGTGAATGAAATAGGTGGTGAGCGTGCTTATGACAGGCACGTGAGGACCTTTCCGCGTGGGATTATTAATCAAGGAACCTAAAAGGAAACTAAAGAAAAATTGGGACGCGAAATAAACAGAGCTCCGCCGTCTACGCGAGAGCGGACGGGGCTCTAGTAACAAAACATAAAACTAAAGATATTTTCGGGCATTCGCATTTCCGAGAATTTATTTGAGAGAGAAGGATTGTGTCTTTGTGTAGTGCACACTTTATACTTAGCCTGAGCGCGCGCACTTATAGGACAGCGCGCGCTCGCTCCCTCTCTTAGAGAGGTAGAGGCTGGGTCTTTGCTTCCATCTTTCGACTTTCTGCCTGCTTGTCTTTTCTTTGGCCCTGATACCTTACCGGCGCTACCTACTAATCGCACGAAGTGCCGCGGTATCAGGACCCTTAAATAGACACGCGGCCAGGTGCGGCGTATCCAGGCTGATTGCGGCGTTGCCTGGCAACCGCGTGTCTATAAATGCCCGCGCCTTTGCCTGTTCAGAACTCCGCGGGGCAGCAGCCTGCAGATCTGCCTGTTCTGAGCAATTTTTGCGCGGTTTTGCTCCTCGTGAATCCCGAGTCGTTACACATTCATTTATTGATTCATTCATTCATTCAAAATTTTGGCACAATGCAAGTTAACTTCAGAAGAATGTTTATGGAGTTTATGCATTTTTATTGACACCTTCTTTATGTACAAAAAATCTTGTTAGTTTATGCAAAAACAGACATGTACACATTATAGAAAAATGGCAGACATGTATACATGAAATGAAAGTTTATCATGTGTATAGTGTTTATACATAGTTTAAAGGTATACATTATATACAAATAATATTGAATCATAGGTTTTCATAAACTGATTCAAATATCCCCTCCTCTACTGTTGAAGGCTTGGCCTGAAATGAAACAATGCAAATATTTCAGAACAACAGATGGACCTTTCAAACCATTATAAAACAAAACTGGACAAATTATATATAGGGACAGTTTTGTATTTTCATATAATTTTTCTTTACCTAAATAACACCAAACACAAGGTACATTTATGAAATTCTGAATAGGACTACTATGCACTTTGTATGTTAAGGAAAAATGTTTAGACATTATTCTAAAGCAGATTTACTGCTATTTAGATACAGTAAAACTGACTAAACACATTACTCTATCAGGCTCCTTTACTGCAAGGGATTAGTAGGATAGGTTTCTAACCTTGTCTTATCGGACCAACAAATTAATTATTCCAAGTTCACCTGTCCTGAGTCAGCCTGATTTTAGCTTTGAGCCTACCTCTTTCTTTGATGTTTGGCTGTCTGTGCTTGCTCTCCTCTCCTCATCCACATTCAGCACATCATAAACAGAGACAGTTGTTTGATCGAGTGCCTGGGAAAATGAGCAAGAATGATACAGCTTACATTTTACAGGCATGATGGATGATTTGTTTCCATTTTGTTAATGGTTTAATTTTGGTTTAAAAAAAAACATTTATGTTTTGTCATGTGTCTACCTGTGGGATATTATATTATACAGCATTACAGAGTGCTTCCCTATCAGAAACAATTCCCAATACAAAGATATTCAGAAGCTAAGAACCATTAATTATCCAGTAACCTCAGAAACATCCTCTTTTTCTAAAAGATATACTGTTGAGTGAACATTTTAAAACTGAAACAATGGGCAATTCTATTCATATAGTTTTGGTGTGTTGAAACATTTTGGAGGGAAAATGAGCTGCTCTGCAAAATAGAAATTCAGATCCTGGGTCAGTGGTTTTGGAAATGTGAATTCCTGTTTCTTGCAGCACAAAAAGGCAACTGAGAGTAAGCTTACTGAGAGTAAAATTTGTGGTTTTATGCTGTATATAATTAGTTCATCTGGTGGGCTCTGAATCGTGGTATTAATATGAGATCCTGATGACATTTTCTATTAATTGTAATAAAGTCTGGGTTGGGATTGGTCAGAATTAAGCAGATGAGATAAAACGCAGAGTATGAAAATCATGTAGAGGTAAAACCGACTCACTGTGTACACTGAATCGGACACGGCTCCTTCTTCTGTTGCAACTGTGTTCCTCTTTCTTTTTTCGGACTTAGCTTCATTTTCATCTCCTTCAGATGGTGGATGATTCTAGAAGAAATATTCAATTCAAGCACTTTTGAAGTTCAGCATTGTTTTAAGGAACTGTAGTAAAGTTTATAGAGTATATACTGTATAGTATCCTATGTAACATGTTTGTGTTAATGTGATAATGAGAATGCGATTGGCTCTACTTCATTTTAGTGCCAGTGACATTGGCAGTTTATATTGTATTGCAAACAGTAATTTTGTTAACAAAGACTTCGTAGTATCAATTCATGGACACAACATGGCAGCCTGATTAAAAAGGTGGAAAGTATTAGTTTTTTTTTGTAACAGAAAAGATTTAGAGAAGTTGTGTTTTGTGGTTTCCCTTTAACAATCTGCATGTTTTGTCTCATTAACTCATGAGGAAGTTTATAGCTCTGATAACAGGAATTAATGTCACGCTCCACAGTAAATATAACTACTGACTCACTCGCTCATTGTCTATATCGCTTTATCCTGTATTCAGGGTTTCAGGGAGCCTGGAGCCTATCCCAGGAGGCTTAGGGCATGAGGTGGGGTACACCCTGGACAGGGTGCCAGTCCATCACATGGCAAATATAACTACTGTATAAATGGATTAAATGTAAAGGCAATAAAACATGATGTTATGTGCACACGTTTCTAATTCCGTATAACAGGAACTTACTGTAACTTTGCATTAAGCGACAACACACCCTCTGATCATTGATTATTTTCTTATACTGTATATTATGTCCCAATGTGTTTTAATAGCATATGACTAACATATCATTTATATAACAATAATAATAAATTATAAAAGGGTAAAAAAATTGCTTTAAGGTTTAGTGTAGCTTTAAAGAGTTGTCATTATGAGTGGATTCTGTCTAAAAATATCACCTTGTACCACTTGAAGATATAAACCGATCCAGTGATGCTGAGAGACAGCAGAATAATGATAACAACCGGCAATACGATGATTAAAATCTCTGTATCTGGCTGATAGCCCATGTCTGAAGAAGAAAGAAAGAAAGACAGAAAAACATGACAAGGCAGGTGGTTATCTGGATGTTGTGAAACTGGCCCTTGGAGGTAGTTTAACTTCGGAAACATTAACATTGCTTAACAGGCAATGGTAATGAGTCAGCTCGTTTACTTTCGTTTTTTAAAAGATTTTTGTCTCCTAAGCATAGTTTTATTATCTATGCATCATGTTTCTCACCACATATTTTTTTTTTACATATAAATGTGTTCATTAAAATCTCACAGAAATCTGATTTGAAAATAGAAAAGTTACAGCTGAATATTAAATGTACATATTCCTTACAAACACAAAAATAGCGAACAAAATTTTTTAATCCAGCCTCGGATTAAATTTGATATACTGTATGTACTTTACAGCAAAATCATTGATAACAGTCAATTCCCACCTTTGATCTCTTAATAGCAATTCTATGTGAAATTTTACACATTGTTTTATGTCTGAAACCAAAACTGATGGAATTACCTGGAATTATCTGGAAATAAGGTCAGGTATTGTTTGAGTTGCACAACAACTCCTGCTTACTCACCTCGTACAAGTACAACCCAATACACCTTCTCGCTCTGGTATTTGAAATAATATTCTCCAGAGCATGAGCTGTCATTCATGGTGATATTTGCTAACAAATTTATATTCAATGGATTAGAAAAGGTATTTTTATCAAGCGCATGTTTCCAGATTTCTTTACTGTTTTGGTAACACAAGATGTTTGTTCTGGAGCTGTTAGCTGGGATGGTGACCTCAAGGTGGTGGATGAGTTTATCTCCTGCTAGTGCCACACTGGTTCGGCTCTTGAGAATAAGGTTGGCTGAAAGAAAAAAGAAACAAAGAAATACACTGATGGGGTGTTTGAAAGAAGCTCCAGATTCCACTGTCTTAAAATCAGCTTTTATGTTTCTCCACAAATAAGAAGGACCATCTCATCTTATATTAATGCAGATAGGGAGGTTTTATTTAAACCAGGTTCATTAGAAGAGTTATAGGCCTTTTTATCATTGCATGCACAGCCTAGCACTGACAACTATAATTAAAAACACTCTCAGATATTACAGATGGTGTATACAGTAATATGATATACAGGTAAGATATTGATGTACTGGCTCTTTAATATTACAATTTTTATTTATTCTTTAAAAAAATAATATAAGCATTTTTAATTGTCAAATACAAGGGGTGTTAAAGTCATGCCATCAGTGTATATTCTCCACGGCCAATATTGGCCTCCCAGTACACCTTCAATGGCCCTTTCCCTTAATAGAATAAAAGAGCCTGGTTTCAGCAGTGACGATGAAGTGAAGCAGGCAGTCTGATCATGGCCCAGTGTAACAGGGGATTATATAGAAAAATACAGGGAGTTTCTCTCTACAAATGTCCTGGTTTGACTTGAACAACCTTCTGACATAATGGAAAATATTGGCTGTATATCTAAAATGCACCATAATGAACAGGATAAAATAAATTTGCTAAAGATAAAAACAATGCTACATTTTTTATGCTTTAATGCTTTAATTAAAAATATACATACAGTGGAACCTCAGATTGCGAGTACCGTGGAGTGTTCTGCAAACCGAGCAAAGATTTTAAATTAATTTTTAATCGGAAACCGAGCAAGTATTGCTGAGTATCATGTATCACGCATGCGACTCTTATTTTGACACCGAGCGTCACTCTTGCCCTGCGGAATTGTGTGTAATCGTCTCCCCTGCTAGGTCTTAGTGCTCATCTCTTACTTGTATGTATTATCAACATCTCCCTTTCTCTTTCAGGTCTCTTATGTGTGTGCTACGCGTAATTTGACACCGACACACACACACACACAAACACCCTGACACACGCACAGACGCTCTCTCGTCTTTTCACCACCTCCCTGGCTTCACAAACACACAGAAACTCTGCTCTGTTGCGATTCTTTTAAAAAGTAAGGTGCTGGTTCATTTGTTTAGTTTTTTTTTTTTTTACTTTACCGCAGTGATTCTCATAGTATGCGCTCACGCCAGTGTCAGAGAGATTTCTTTTTTTCCTGTTAAAAACGGTGTTTTCGTTGTGTGTGTCCGTTTGTTGTGAAACTTAAAAAGTGATTCCGTTAGTATGCGTTGACGCCAGTGTCAGAGAGATGTCTTTTTTCCCCGTTAAAACTGTGTTTCCGCTGTGTTTGTGTTTGTGGTGAAACTTAAAAAGCGAGGTGGGGAGAGGGAGGAAGAGTGTTACTGTGTAAAACGACGCGAGGAAAGGGGTTAATTCCCCCCCCCCACACCCACACACACACACGCGGCGCCTGCGCGCACCAACGGAAACACTTATCTGTCTGCATTTATTTGTACTTTTTTTTAAAGGTAAAGTGCAGATTAATTTGTTTTATTTTCATTTTATAAATTGTATTAATTATTTTTATGTATTAAATTTTTGGGGCTGTGGAACGAATAATTTGAGTTTTCATTATTTCTTATTGGAAAATGATGATTTGGTTTACGAGTGTTTTGGACCACAAGTCTACTTCCAGAATGAATTATATATGTGTGTGTATATATATATATATATATATATATATGTTGTTGATCTAGTGTGAGGTTAAATAAGAACATATTTCTGTCAAAATATTATATGATGTTTTAACACCCAGTCTTATTTTAGAGGTCAATTCTAGTTCTGTGTTGAGCTTTATCACTAGCATAGACTTTGCACTGTCTGCTCTCACGTCTTTGTTGAAATAAATGCTGATTACTGTAATTCTGTAAAGTTTGTTTTGCTTCCCTTTTTATTTCATTTCAACATTGTTCGTCTACTGCCGTCTCTACAGCACCAGTTCATGAATGGTGAATAATTTGTATTATAATTTGTGTAATAAAATATAAACTGATGTTTATATTGTCTAAAGGTTAAAGACCTGCAGGTAAATTTGTTTTGCAGTAAAATGATAGTATTGGCATCCGTTTTTGACATACAATTTTAAAACACATATAAAACAAAATACAGCACAACAGAATAACTAGGACATGATGCATAGTACAAGTGCTTAAGGCTCCGCTCAGGACATAAATCAGGAAATAACATAAATCTTATTATAAAAATAACAAAAAAACCCAATATATTTATAATATATATTTTAAAACGGAGTTATGAATTTCTTTTGGAAAACCCACATTTTCATCATTTTGGTCTGTTTGACTGAAATCAGTTGCTGTGACAGCCAATGGGTTTTTTGGATCCTCCACACAAAGAGGAAACTCTTTGAACAAACTAAATTTGTGTGTGTGACAACTGCATGAAGATGTTGAAATGCTGTGTTGTCCCATGCAAATGTCTGCATGTATTATTATCTGTTTATTTTATTTTTATTTATTTATTTTTTTTACAAGTGCAAGGTTGCCAGAGCTCTCGCAGTCATGGAGTGATTGGCCATTTTGCATGTATAGTAAAACCGGTGCGATTTAAAAACCAGTTTTGAAAAAATTCTATTTAATTTAAGCTTTGAAGAAACAGAGATTTAAAACTAAAAGTATAGCAAATGTTACTTGAATACTGTGGGGATCTTGATAGCACTAAGGACCTTTGCATCATGCACTCTAAATTAGGAAACATAATGTGCGTCATGTAAATTTGATATTTATTATATAAAATTTTTATCTAACATACTATACTATGTGAGATAAAATGGTCATTACTCAAACACCAGTTTCACCAACAGGGTCTCATCTTTCACTTCCTCACTGAATAGCCTCTTTTATTTTAGTCAGTGGGAAACTAAGCTCTGACCTGGTCTGTTTTTATCCCCATACACAGAAAATGTCCTGCAATGTAAAAATGGTGGGCGGTTTGGTTTTAGTCACATGCGAGAGCTCTACAAAGGTCATCCTAATGCAAAGTTATTTCAGGATTTATGGTGTAATTCTTTGACAAAAGCCAACAAAAGAGTAGCTAACCTGAATGTAATCAGTTTTGAACAAAGTATAAAAACATTTGCAAATATTCTATAGAGATATAGAGGTTTTCTGGTGATAGAACATGCTGCATGTTACATATTGCCTCCAGAAACTGTATCCTGTGTAAACAAAACAAAAAACAAACAGACACAAAAAAAATACTAAAGAGTGCTTATTGTCTGAAGTATTTTGAACTTGCTAAGGAATAATAATGTCTTTAATTGTTTAAAACAGTAAAATAAATTATCACATGGGGTTGGTGATTAGCAAAAATATCAATATTCCATCATGATTTCACAATACAAGTCAGATAGTAATGCATAAAGCTCAAATTGTCCGTCATTTTATGTAAATTGTATGGAATGACAGAAGGACGTATAATTCTACTGTATATGCAGTACCGGTACCAGTAATTCTACTGTATATACAGTACCAGTAATTCTACTGTATATACCGTACCGGTAATTATACTGTGTATACCGTACCGGTAATTATAACTCAAAAGTTTAGACAGAATTTTATTTTAAATTCCATGGTGTTTTCTGATTTTTATTTCTTTCTACATTGTAAAACAAAATTTGCAATATCCTGCTTTGAACATCTGAATATGCAAGACCAAAATCTACCTCTGCTGCAAGTTCATTCAGAGTTACCAGTCTCAGAAATCACCGACTAACAAACATCACCTCAGATTTGAGCCATTATGAAGGTTTTACATAACATAAGTAGCAGACAATGTAGCCTTTATAATGCCTCTAATCTGAGGTTATTTCTGAGACTTCCAGCTCTAAAAAATAAGCAGTGGTACAATTTGGTCTTGCTTTCCTGGGATGGCGATTGCATTAAGGTGCTTACTACAGTAGGTTTTGTAAATGTACTTGACGATATTTTTCTTGAAAACTATTTTAAAAAAAGCTGACCTTGTATACTGTATATATACGTACTGTATATATACTTACAATATACAGTATATAAACACACACACACACACAAGCCAGACTGGATGCACTGTAAGTAAAGCACTGTAACTAAAACAAACAAACAAAAAATCACTGTACTGTACATACCTTCAGTCTTATTATAGCAACACCACAGAAACATCCAGAACACTCCAAACTGTGTTGTAGACATTTTGTTGTCCAAATCCCAGTTACTGTATAACTGTGTGCAAAAGATATCTTAAATGACTAATCACCGGCTGCTTGTCAAACAGTCTCGTGGTCAAGCAGTCTGTAAACGTGTAATGACAGAAGGATGTGACTATAAAGTTTACAGGAAGTTGTGTCATAACGCTTAAAATCCTGAGGCTTCAGTTAGACTTACTCAGTCCAAAATTTCCCACATTTCATACTCACTTAGTCCTATACTGTACCTATACCCTGAGCAAAATCCTCAGCAGTAGGATTTTCATTTTAAACAGCACCCAGTTGGGTTTTCTCTTTCAGTCTCAATGTCATAAGTCTTTATTCTTTTAATATCTCATAGAGTCCCTCTGAAATATTTCCTATTTTTTCCCCTTTGTCATCATGCTTTCTTTTTTTTTTCTTTTTTTTTGCTTCTATGTTGGTGCAGGGCCACTAGACTAGTTTGGGTATATTAATGCTAAAGTAATGGCTAGCACTGTGAGCCTCCAGGGTCAAGGGTTTGATTTTTGTCTTGGGTGTCCTCTGCGTGGTGGGTTTCCTCTCGGTGCTTTTGTTTCATCCCAAAGACAGGCAAATTATAATTGCCACTCGCAAAATGCCCGAAGTGTGCTTGTGTGCCCTGTGATGGAATGGCATCCAGTCCAGGGTGTACCATACCTTTGCCCAAAGTCTATCCAGGCCACCCGTGAACCTGTACAGGACAAGTAGTAAAGAAAATGAATGAATTAATGAACTATGGAGTTTAATGTAAATATGAAGATGCATGGTAACAAAGTTTTATATACCATAACATCCCTTAGACACAAGTCCTTTAAATGGTTAAAAATGTTTTTTTTAAACATGGTTCAGGCATGAGGTAAAATGATGTAAATGAAGATGCTGTTCTGAATTCAACCACTAGATGGCATCAGCTCACCAACTCAGAAATAAAACATGCAGCTCTAGCATACAGTATATGTGCACAATATGTTTTTTTTTATTTACTTCTAAGAGATATTATGATTTTTCTATAATAGCATGTATACATTTTATTCATCTTCTAATACAATTTATATGTGATTACACTTTTATAGCCGAATGTTGTGGAACTTCAAACAGCACAAGTTAGTACTTCTTATCATTTATGTTATAACAGCTATAAATAGTTATTTTATTCACAGCTTTTTTCGATTAATAGGAAAACTCAAAGTACATCCTGAAGACTTTCTAGTGACAGAGAACGTTCATGTATAGCTTTATCCCTAACAGTTCAAATTGCTGTCAAATTGTTAAAGTCTCAATGAAAAAAATAAATAAATACATTAATCCATTTTAGACTGGATTAATCTCACTATACAATGGCTTGTATAGTGAGAATTCACTATGCAAGCCCTTGCTGTAGAGCTTCTGTTGTAGACTGTTAATAAACACATTATAACTAATCAAAATAAAGCCTATACTAATGCTGCAATAATATGCAGCATTTAGCACTTATGTTTGTGCTAAAATAAAAATCTCAGGTGAATATAGGTAAAAGTACATAAAAAAGAATTTTTTATATACACTCACTCCATGCTTTATTAGTAGAACCTCTACAAATTAATTCAGTTATTTAATCTAAGATAATTTTTTGACATTCATATCCTTGTCATACACTGCCTAAGCAAAAGTTGCCATTACAGAATTATATACATAAAGCAAAGTAAAAAAAAAAAAAAAAAACCCAAAGATATTACTGAAATGACTGGAATTGAGTTAAGAAGCATCCAACACATCATTACAAACTGGAAGGAAATTGCTGAACTGTTAATTTCACTGAAGAAATGTGGGTGACTATAGGTGACTGTTTTTTTTTGTTGTTGTTGAGAGATATAATATAATGTATTATATTTAATACTACTACTATATTCTGCTTATTGGTCATAAATACATTTTGCAGTTAATAAATATCTGACCAAGATCTGTTTTGCTTTTTGTAGAGTACTAGTCTTGCAATTTCTCTCTCTCTCTCTCTCTCTCTCTCTCTCTCTCTCTCTCTTTTTAAGCGCTTATTGGTGCAGTGTAACTTCCAAAGACTTTTTAATAAGGTACGAAATGAAAAGATGGCTGTTTTTTCTGCTTCACATGAACGTAATGATCTCTATTAGGGGTAGAGCAGCTATTTTGAGGCGTCTTGATATCCTAAAATCAAATTGAGCTTGTCATAACAAGCTCTTACACATTATCGGACACTTTGGCTAACTCCCTATCTTCTGAGTGAGAAGGACTCCAGCTTGAGAGACGTATGCTTCGTGCTTAATAAGAAACAGGTCTGCCTGAGCGCTGTAGCCCGGCAACCAATGGTAGCAAAGTGGCCAAGACTGATCTCATAAATTCAATGAAAACAGATCAGAGAGAAAAGAGGAGAGATAGAAACGAAGCAAAAGAGAAAGAACATCTGGATGTCAGGAACTAAAAAACATATTTCAGGTTTCATAATCTTTCTCTGTGTTTTTTATTTCTTTATCTATCATGCCATGTTGGCCATCTGTCCACTGGGACACATCACTAGACTACATTTATGCAACATTAGAACTTACATGTTTTAGAAAAACAATAATGTTTGATTATATGATACTTTATTATGGCATTGGTAATATGTAATATTACCAGTGCCCTAATATAATATTGGTAATATTGTATTAGAAACTATTCTACTACACTGTATTTTACCATGCACTGAAAACATTGCAACTTTTAACTATACGAGTTGACTTGACTGTGTGCTTTTTGACTGTTATTTGCTGGAGTGTGTGCGTGTGTGTGTGTGTGGCTAAAAACAAGGGGAAAAAAAGCAGAAAGTGTAAAAAGTTCCCATGTGGACACAGCTGGGTTACAAAAGTGATGGGGGGGGGGGGGGGGGAGAATGGGGGGTGGTAGAGATAAAGAGAAAGAGAGACAGAGAGAGCGAGAGAGTTTAAAGTTGAAGACAACAACAACAAGCAACTCCACAATCAGTGGGATATTACATGCGTAGTTCCACCTATAATTCATATTACTGCTGCTCAGAAAAAAAGAGGGAGGGGAAAAAAGAAGCGTTATAGACACCGATTCAAAAAAAGCAAAGCAGTGGGGAGCTGTAAAACAGTGGACAGAAGGTAACAAAAAAAAAAAATCTGATTTTGAAAAATCCTGCAGGTGTAAAACAACAAGTGGAAGAAAACTATCACCCTCAGAAAGTGTAAGTAAAATGTTTATTCGATTTTAAAAAATGATTTCTTAAACACATTCTCATTTAAGCCTATATTATATTATAACTTATAACATATTATGGCTTGTGCAAGCTGTTTGGTGTCTTTCAATTTCTCTTTAATAAGAATAATTGACATGTTGCTGTATAAGAGCTTGATGTGCATTTGGCTCTAATATCAAACTCTTTTAGCCACGTGATGTTGAGTAATATTTGGCATCAGACCGAGGTTCATGTGTCCATCCAATGGCTCTGCTGGGAAAGATGATGAATCCAAAAAAGGGATATTAATACTATTTCCTTACTAGTAATATTTTGGCATTAGTGTATTCAAATTATGTTTTATTTGGAGGCTTTAATTTATATTTGTAATAATATTATATGTGCCAAATACTGTATAGAACAAAATTGCTGGAATTAATGTTTTGTGCTCTGGAGTTTGTTTACCCTTTATTTCTGAATCGCTCCAATTTCCAGCCATGTCTGCTGTCTTATTTGTTGACTTTAGGTTTCGCCTCCTGCTGTCTCTTCACTCTGTTTTCAATTCAGCCAACTCAAACTGTGTCTTGGCTTCTTTTCACACATGAGCCATTTTGATAATCCCAGGTCAAACTTGTTTCCTTTCAAAATTAGTTATCAACTTCAAAGCTGATCATTTCAAAAGTTATGTCACAATTTATGTGAGGAAACCAGTGCATGTAAAAAGTTTAGAATTTGTAGGCATTTTCTTACAAGTTAAGCAAATAATCTTCATGTAGGAAAAAAGGTACAAGGTGATAGTGACTGTGACATGTGATGGTGGCGGGCCCAAGCACCCTTTGCCATCGCCGTCTCGGAGACAATGGGCATACCAGGCACATGCATTTAAAGGGGAAATACCAATACCATTATCATAGTTTCAGAAAAGTTGGGAATTTATGTTTAGACCTCCAAAAAGCCCCAGATGCTGGAAAAAAAAAGCATCACACTACGATGTCTTTCAATGTGATGTCTTTCAATATAATGACACACAGAAAGTTATTAACCACTTTTCAGAATATGTTTGAGGCATCGTCACAGCTGACCCGTTTGAGAAATCAAAAATCCCTCTACAATTTTACATCCTCGATGTCTTGAGATCACATAGACCTGATTTGGTGGCGATTTCATAAATTCCCTAGGAAGAGTATATCAAATTCTAATGGGTGCATTTTGCAAATGACCCAAAATAACTCATTTTCTGTTGAGTGGAGAACATGGCTTGCAATGCGAAATTTGTTCGGCCCAATGGGCTCTAAATGTGTACCAGGTTTCAGTGCATACAGGTATGTGCAAGTGTGGATGAGCTATGCTCCAAACAGTGAAAAAAAAAATCCTTAGAAAAACAATAGGGACTTTCACACTCTATGATGACATAGGGCTGATGTCATAATGCTTGTGCCCTAATAATTTTTAAAAAGCTAATAAAACATTTTGCTGCATGACTAATCCAGTTGTAATGATTATTACAATTTGGTTTAATTTAGCACTATCAAACTTAATCGCAAAGTTTATTTATATAGCACATTTCAAAAGGCTACAATGTGATGTACAACAAAATACAAGTTAAATAAAATAACAAACCAACTACTGTTGTTCATAGTGTTATATTTAAAAGAAGTTCACATTAAATCATTAAACCATTTATTCGGATGACCTACATGCACAAAGATTTGGGCACTTTAAACAGACAATATTATAGTTTTTGTCATGGTGACATTTTTACCTCTTGCACAGGCAAATACAACCCCAACCCAAGCAGGTAATCAGCAGCATAAATGCTTTACACCTGGCCACACCTCTTTATTAGCTCTCAGAATGTTTCACACCATGTGCGGACATTATTCCGTGCCAGTCTACACCACTCTAGTTGTTGATTGTATTAAGAGAAAGATTATTGTGTGAAATACAGTCAGGTCTAAAAGTTGTACAAAGATGGTCTCTGTACAACACCACCTTGAATTTGCCATGAAACACTCAATATATGAGCAAAGGCAATGCTCTTTCAAGGGGTTTATTTCAAAGGGTTTGACAAAAGTGTGGCATTAACCATACACAAACCCATTTTGGGGACTCGGAACAAATGAACAAATAATGGAACAAATGGCTAACCAGCAGTTGCATAGACAGGTTTGGCCTAATTAAGCAGAAAAAAATCCTGGAGGTTGTTCTGAATGCTCTCAACATGAGGTCCAAAGAAGTGTCTATGCAAGTGAAAGTGGCCATTATTTACCAGGATTTTACAGCAAGGTGCAAACCACTGGTAACCCTCAAGAAGTGATTAGACTTTACCAGAAAACGTTGCCAGATTTTTTGGACTAATGAAATCTAAATTTACTTGTACCAGAATGATGGGAAGAGAAAAGTATGGAGAAAGAAACTAACAGCTCATGATCCAAAGCATACCAAATAATTTGTCAAACATGGTAGAGTGTTATGGCATAAGCATGTATGCATATTGCAGGTAAATAATGACCCAAAACATACATTTAAAACTAACCTTGGAAAAAGAAAATGGGATATTCTTCGCTGGCGAAGCAAATCAGTCATCTGATCCCAACCCAATAGAGACTGCTTTTCATGTACTGAAGACAAGACTAAATGCAGAAAGACCCACAAGCAGTAGCTGAAATCAGCTGAAGTAAAGACCTGGCTCCACGAAAAGTAACTCAGCATTTGGTCATGTCCATTGGTTCCAGACTTCAGGCAGGCACTGACAGCAATGATTTTCTAATTATGTTAGTCGGTTCCATTATTTATGGGTGTACAGTATGTGTATGACAAATGCAGTAATTGAAGGTTTAATGCTCCAATTTTGCCAAACCCCTTGAATTAAAGCTGAAAGTCTTTTCAATTCAGATTGGGGCTACTGTATACAGAGGGCAAATGCCAAAAAATGTACATTTGCTAAAAAATTTATGGACCTGACTGTATTTTGAGTAAAGAGTATACTAAGCAAGTAAAAAAAATAGGGTTGCGATACACATTTGTGTAAACTAAGGATGACTTTCCCCTCCTGTAACTCAGCTTTGCCGACATTTCTCACTAATGTTCTGATGAAAGGGCAAATCTAAGACACTTAGATGTTAAAATAATAAGTTTTCCACCATAAAATCCTCCTACTATACACTCAATATGTAGGTTGTACCAGTGTACACCAGAATTAGGGGTAGCTTAGAAGACTCAATAATATTAAAGCTTACGTGTTCATCGAGGTTACCAGACATAATGATGTGGACGGGTTCAGTTATCAAAGTAACTCAATGGAGAAGGTGATCGTACAGAGCTTGAACTTATAACAGTTCAGGTAGGGATTTAGAATTTAAATCCACTTCTGAATTTATGAATTCCGTTTCAGTCCATGAATCAAGAAACACAGACATAGTATGAATCTCTTTATCACTTTTTGCTGTGCCAGAGGATAAGGGGAGACTGAGTAGGACTGACTAGTGAGCCAGGTTTTCTACGACCAAGGTTTCCACAATAAAGGCAGAGATTTGCTTGAATTTGGCATTGACGCCCCTCTTAAATCTTTAAATGTATTGTGAACACTGGGCTTAGCCAAAACTACAGACTTGTGATTATGGTGAGCTGGTGAAAATGAAACATGACTTACAGTTCTCAGGAAGAAACAATGTGGCCTGGCACAGGAGGATGGCTGCCTATGGTGCTCCCAGAAACAGCTGGTCTATCCTCATGGCCAGAACAATTAAGTCATCCAACTCTTTGGGAAGTTCCCAGGCAGCAAGTTCATCCTTTACAAAATCTGAAAGCCCTTGATGAAAAGGATACTATTAAGCATGCAAGTTCCACATTCTGTCTGCCATGTATGTTCTGAATTCAATGGCATAATCAGTGATGGATCAATTACCTTGTGATAGTCGGAATAAGCTCATTGAAGCCTCTTTCCCTGGCACCAATGGATCAAACAGCTTGCAAAGTTCTTCCTCAGTGGATAGGCAAACAGGCAAACATTTGACCACCCACTCACTAGAGGTGGGATGACATCATCCTTTTCCTAATTTGTCAAGGTAATCATCTGGTGGTTGACTTTCAGTTGGAGTTTCATGATTAACTCCAATTTTAAATATGTTACAATGGGCAACAAACATGTATTTTTTCAAAATTGGGTTTGTGTAATACGTACAATCTGATCATATCATAGCATGTGAGTTGTCAATGATCAGTCCAATCAAGACAAGGTGTTGACTCCACCATGTCTTTTCCATGCTACTCTCAGGTCCTCATCTCCTGCACACCTGAATCAGCTCAGGTAACCAACCAACATCTTCATAAGGATCTGCAATCATGGCTCTGTCATAGCATGTCTCGTCTGAGCATTCCACTGTATTTCTAGTAACCTTGCTTGTGTTTTCATTCATGGATATCGGTTTTGAATTGGCTTTGCTTCAAAGAACTTTCATATTAGTTTGGGATTTGTTAGCTTGAGCTCTGTATGAAGGACTTTGATCTCTGTCACACACTTGCTCATTTTCCTGACACTACTTTGTGACCCCATCCCTCGTCTAAGGATAACAATTCCTGCCTTATATTTCACATCTAATTCTTACTCTACCTAAACTACGTTTCCAGATATGCTCATGTACTCTGGCTATGAACAAGACTGAAACCTATTCCTTTCTGCACCAGCCATCTCTTCTACCTTGATTTGATTTCGCTTTTAAAGAAAGACTGGCAAATGCACCAGTTCTGAGGATGTCTTACCCCAAGGTCTAATTTGCATTGCAAGTTGACACTTTAGATATAGAAGTCTGTGCTGTATTCTTCCTGCATGCAAGCCTGAGCAGAAGGTGCACCCATGTGCAGTCCTTTCAGACTGTCTAACCCCACTATGCACAGAAACCTTGACGTTGCGAATCATGAACTTATGGCTGTAAAATTAGCATTGCAGGAGTGCAGGCACTTCCTGGACGTTGCTGAGCACCAATTCATAATTTGCAACAACCATAAAAAACCTGGTTTATATTTAGGAGGCCATGCAGCTGAACCCTTGGCAGGCCAGATGGGCTATATTTTTCACACACTTTGATCTTGTATTGTTATATAAGCCAGGCACCAAAAAACATAAATCTGATACACTTTCAGGACAATGGCATATGCCTTTACAGGAACCCAGCCACCAGTCTACGATTGACTCACCCCTCTCTTTTAGTCATACATCTCCATTTTTAGATGAAGCATCAGAAATCTAGAGTTTTTGTGCCGACAATTCTGGTGGCTCAGCATGGACGAGGGTATCCAGATATACCAGGCCTACGCCAAACCCTGCTCATATCCTCTGCTTCATCCCCTCCCCATTTCCCTCCAATCCATGGTGCCATCATTTGTTGACCATTTTAAAGTATTCCTTCTTAGGCAACAATGAGTCCACCGGCACGGTCTTTCATATACAGTAATAGGCAATAAATAGGCAATGTCCCAGGGCAAGTAATCAGCTTGACACCCGGCCATACCTTTTTATATGCAAGTCTGCAAGCAAACCAGACTCCAGAGCACCATCACACCAGTCCGGTTTCTGATATTGTGTCCGAGAAAGATTATACATCAACATCGATATCAGAATAACATATTATAGTTGCATCAACCTCTTACATAATGGTTCTAGATTTAATAATATGTCCCACTTAAACGGATATTTTTCAATTGCATGCATCTGAGACATACCTCTTTTTAACTCAAAAGCCCACATTGTAGTTACGTACAGTATATACATGTAGTTCCCTTTGAGTTCTGAACACCAATGCACCCAACTGCTGTATTAATTCTTCATTATCTGCTCAACTCAAATGGCCCTTAGGCCCTAACTGGTTCATTACCGTGCATGTGTGTAGGATCCTATAGAGCTTTTATCTTTTATACTGCAAATGGAGTGCAATTATACTACCAGCTGCTCATGGTCACGAGACTCTCATGTATACCACCCCTGGAGTGAAAAAAATTATCTAGAAACATCTTTTAATGAACACAAAATTGTACATTCGTCTTGGAGGGATGTTGGGAATTCATTCTACAGTAGATCAGCTTTAGGAAATCAGCCCTAGTCTTTATAAGTCCTGGGATGGGCCAATTTGGAGAAATATCATGGCATTTTGTTTCTTTTCCCAGCGCCAGCTACATTTCTTCCTGTGGTTTTATGTAATGCTTTACCCTTTAGACCCCACATCAATGATGTGATTAATTTTGATTACTTTCCAGGCTTAACATTGTCCAAGCCGGAGGAGTCTACTATTGTGCATGTAGTCACATTTGCCCATGAGTGCACTCTCTTTTGCAGGCTCTCAACATCTGGGATTCCTGAACAAAGGCTACGTTTTGTCTGTAGCTTCAAATGAAGCAATTAAATTTCGATTGAATTACTGCAGTCACAAGACCATCATTCCTTTCTGCCTTTTCATGCTTTTTCGTGCTCATCTGCTGTGCCTTTGAAAACAGACGTCCATGCTTTTTTTTTTCAAGTAACTAGAGCAAGCACACAATGAAAGTACTGGAAAACACATTTGTGTATTCTGGTATATTGACTGTTAAATAGACATTTTTTTTTCTTTCAAACTCTATTCAGCTCCATTTCTCAGATTTGGAGCAAAACAGAAGCTAGAATAAAATCATATCACCATACAAGAACATCTTTTTTGACACTCTCTTTCACATACACATTATCTACCCAATCTGAAAGAAAGTAACGATGAGTCAGGGGTAGGTCAGTGGTTAAAGTATTGGATTGCTGATTGGTACAGTACAGTAGGTCCCAGGTTCAAACCCCAGCACCACCAAATTGCCACTGTTGGGCCCTTGAGCAAGGCCCTTAATCCTCAACTGTGCCAATGTAAAATGTACATATCAAAATCTAGTACTGTATACAGTCAAAAATATCCAATCTATTAGTGATATAAGCATAAGGACACTTTCATTATCTTAGGGATCAAACATGCGTGTACACAGGTGCTTTGGCCACTTTCATACAATTACTTCACAGTAAAGGGATTTTTTTTCTGTCCAAGAATGAGGGAATAAGTTGCTGGTTGCCTTTATACCTCTCTACCTTAATTTTCAGAATATAAACATTATTAGTAACTTAATTTTTTTTCAGTACACTATTGGCGTCTCATGTTATGAAATGTTCTCTCTGAAGGAGCTTGCAATAGAATGTGTGTGAGAGAGAGTGTTCAGTGTAATGCTCACTCTACCATTTAACAAGGAGAGTGCTGAGATGCTTGGGAAGCTTGCCTCTGTCTGTTTACGCACCTTGTTGACAGTACAGCAGTTATAATTAGTTAATTAGCAGTATGGGGTCATCGAAATATGAGACTCCACCATGATGGGTCATCCGAAGAGCACAAGATTCAGTCCTTTCCTTATTCACACTTTAAATTGACAGTGAGTCCCAAGAGACAGTCTGCTCTCTGAAGTTTGCCATGGAGGTCAATAAAGTTGGCTTATTAGCTCAGCATTGCTTTCTTTTTTATCTCCATCTGTGCGTCTGTAATCACTCTTTCTCTCTCTCTTCACTACCAGAGACCGTCCTGCCAGCTCTTGGACTGAGGTACTGGCAGGATGAAAGTGCAAATCTGTTTCACGTTAAACTTTTGAAATCCCCCTCCTCTCCCTCTTTCTCGCTTCAGGCCTCTATGCCGTCATGCCCATCCCCATGGCAACAAGGACAATAATGATGCTGGCTGTCATCTTGATGTTTTTGGCTTCGTCGCATGCGATGAGCAATGAGCTGGAAGATTATGGCACCTGGAACTATAGAGAAGGAGGTAAACACTGAAAAAAAAAAATTGCATGCAAAGGAAGTGACTCAATGGGTTTAGTAACTTCATTGTGTCAGGATTTAAAAGTCAATAGGTGTAAATGTAAAGATTCGAAAGTTCCAGCCTACTTCATTGTGAGTAAACAACTTTGCAGCAGTGTTGCATCATGCTGGCTTGTCTCCTCATTCAAAAAAACAGGATTTAGTGCTACAACAGTGTGGTATGTCACATCCCATTCAATGCAGCTTCCCCCGTGTGTTATTGTATGTAATGTACTGTATATATGTAATGCAGTGGTATTGCCTGCATGTGGTACACCCTACTGCTGAAGGTCTTTATTATCATTTTAAATCCGATTTCCTCCCACAGTCCAAAGACGTACAGATCAGACTAATTGGTGTTCCCAAATTTACCATAGTGTGCGAATGAGTGTGTTCTGTGATGGTGTGGCACCCCGTTCAGGATGTACGCACCCTTGTGCCCTAAGTCTCCTGGGATATGCTCCAGGCCCTCTGCGACCCTAGACACAGGATAAAGCAGTATTGACAATGAGTGAGTGAATGATAATGTATTGCTCAGTGTTAAACTGTCTCAAAGTTTGAAAGTCAATCCCCCAGGGCAGAAATGCTAATTGTATTGTTACTAAGGAATAAATCAATCCCACATCAAATTACAATTACAAACGACCCATTTTCACGTCATACTGTATTACAATCAAATTTTAATTACAAATGACTTCATGACATCTATGCCTTATTTAGAAATGTGCCAGAGGTCAAGCAAGGACAGCTGTCTGTTCTAGCACACCCCAGTTATTTAACACGAATGAAACCCTCGATGTAAAATGTGTGGCAGTATGCGAAAACATCTCACATGGCTACATTTTGGCATATCTTATTACATGAAGATGTAAAAACTAGGTATGAAATTAGAGCTTTTTTTTTCTTCTTCATCTCTCTATAACAATTAAGATTATAGCATTTTAAAGTCTGGTTACCCCCAAAAGTGCAAAGAGGGAAATTAATTAAAAAATATGCTGATACTCCAACTGTCTAAGAGCTACTTCTATGTCATAATTTGGATTACAGTATATGTGTATATAGAATTATATGTACTATACTAAGTGAGATTTAAAAATGTCAATTTCGCCATAATATTTTCTCCATCGTTGTACCAGTCTTTATTTTTGCCACAAAAATATGATGTAAAATAGCCTTTTTATTATTTTATTATAAGGGAAGCGCATGAAGCGATGTCCCCATCATGCTTAGTGGTCACTGTGCAAGCTTCTGAAAGCAGTGTTATGATCTAGGGTTGCTTCAATTGGTCAGGTCTGGACTCAGCAACGTTATGTGGCAATAAAATTAAGTCAGCCGATGACCTGAATGTACTTAATGACCAGGTTATCACATCTACAGGTTATTCCATGACTTCAATTGTGAGTGGTTCTGGAAGCAGAAGGAATCATTTTCACACTTGGACTGGCTGTATGCTAGGGTTAGAAATCTTAGAGTGTATGACTTTTTGGCCAGGCAGTGAATTTTAAAAAAATAATTTCGCAGGTGTTCACCTACACTCTAAAAACTGCTGGGTTAAACAACAACCCAACCATATAACCCAGCCGCTGGGTCACTATTGAACAGAACGTGCGCTGGGTTGTTTTGATCCAAGTGCTGGGTTGTACCATTTAACTCAGATTTCATCTGACCAAACCAGTGGGTTAAAACTGACACTCTTGCTGGGTTAAATGTTAAAGTGTTGGGTTATTTTATTTGACCCAACCAGTGGGTTAAATTAACACTCTTGCTGCGTTGACACATTCCATTTGATTTTTTTATTTTCAAAAAAGACATAAAATGTACACAACTTCACATAATGTAAATAGATTGTCACAGAATAAGAAAATGTGAATAACTTAATTTTTGCCAAAATGTCAGACAAAACCATATACAGTGTGTAGGACATCAGCTCTGGTTCAGAGGTGAATCGAATCTTTAAGGATTCAGGTCAATTTTATTAAAACTGAATTAAAATTTATACTATGCACTTTCTTGACTGTTCGTCCACCGTTTAATACAATTCGGTGTATCAGTTCTGCTTATCACGTGGCCACCCATGATAACAAAACCTAGTATTTAACAATTATGAGCAAGGTAACTTAGGATCTGGGCAAATGTTTAAACTTAAAAATACATGACCAGGACAACAGTTCTTTATCAAGAAACAAGAATTTATTTGACTATACTACGATACATGAAACTAAGCTATTAAACACACACACGCGCACGCGCACACACACACACACACAATGCAGTTCATGTCATTGTTTCACAAAGAGTGCGGACGCAGATGCAGGGAAACACTTGATTTGTTTTATTTTTCTTTTCTCACAAAATAAGGTTGTTCAAAACAGACGAAAAAATAACAAGAAAAACGCAGGAACTGAGTGCCTTTAACTGGGGCTGAGAGCGGGCGCATATCATAACAAAGTTCAAGAAAATCAAACATGAGCCGAGTCGGCAAAAAACAGGAACACTCGAAGGCGTGAGCGAGTCGTGAACTTGACTTCTGCGACACTCGGAAGTAACTCTTTTAGGCACGCCCCGCTCAACAGCCGTGGCTCAGTCCTGAGAGGAGAGATAGAAATGGTTCGAATTTAGCATGCACGCAGACACACACTCACAGGCAACTTTCATGTGAGACAAACGGTGAACAGACAAAGGACTATGGGCCCGGCTGGCCTAAATAGGGCGACGCACAAGGAGGACACAGGTGAACTTCATTTAGTGCTAATGGTGAAAGACATACACACGCAGACACAGCAGGGGGAGACAAGGAGGCGGCTCAGTAATCCGGTGAGCCAGATCTTAACCCCCGGGGCTGCGTTGGCACAGATGTGACAGTACACCACTCCCCCCCCCCAAGGACCGGCTTCCCGAGGGAGGTGCGGGCGCACTCTCTGCATTACCAGAGGGAGTCGGGACCCACCGAACTGATGGGATTGCCGGCGGGCGGGGCGACCCGGGAGTCGCGGTGCCGGGCTTGGGAGATCTTGGTGTGCGCATTCTTCCACACTGTTTCCGCTCTCTTAAACCACTGATCCAACATCGGTGGAAGTGGCATCCCACGGACAAAGCGGAGGCTGGTGTCCCAGTACACATTGAAACAGCGTTAGGCCGGTTGCGGAGTGACGTAGCGAGTTTTGAGCGTATTCCGCCCAGATTAAGCAGTCTGCCCATTCATGCTGTCGACTACTACAGTATGCCCGGAGGTATCTCCCGAGTTCTTGAACAGTCCGCTCTGCCTGTCCATTAGACCCGGGGTGGTAGTTAGGCTAAGTGTGGTCCCCAGTTTCTGGAAAAAAGCCTTGGCAATAAATTGGGGACCACGATCTGAAACAATATCCTCCGGGATGCCATAATAGTGAAACACCTTGTCGAATAAGCTTTCTGCCACCTTGAGGGCTGACGGGAGGGAGCTGAACGGGATGAAACGACATCCTTTAGAAAACCGGTCTACTACCACCAAAATCGTAGTGTACCCTTGGGATACCGGCAGATCCGTTACAAAGTCTACCGCAACGTGAGACCACGGCCTATTCGGTATCGGTAGGGGCATTAATTTTCCAGCGGGTGGGTTACGAGGATCTTTAGTTGTCGCGCACACTGCACAAGACAAAACCATTGTTCTTACCGTTTCCCGCAGCTTTGGCCACCAGAACCCGTGCTACGCCGGGATGACCTGAGGATAAATTGGCATGGGCATCTATTGTTACCTTTTCACGAAGTGCCTCTGGGACATATAGTTGATCTGGCGGAGAGTTCTTAGGCGGGGGATTAGATCGCGCCTCTTGAGTGATTTCTGCTTCGAGATCCCAAGTTACTGGCGCAACCACGAGTGCCAAGGGCACGATGGTTTCTGGGTTCGTTGGGGGTTTCGGTGCAGGATAATAACGCGTTAGCGCATCAGTTTTTTTGTTCTTCGAGCCGAGACGATACGTAATTTTGAAATCAAAGCGAGTAAAGAACAGCGCCTATCGGGCTTGTCGAGGGTTGAGTCTTTTACCATGCAGGATATATTCTAGATTTTGGTGATCAGTGAGTACCATGAAGGGATGTTTAGCTCCCTCTAGCCAGTGCCGCCACTCCTCTAACGCCACATTAACTGCTAGCAGTTCTCGGTTACCGATATCATAGTTGCGCTCGGCAGGGCTTAGTTTCCTAGAAAAAAAAGCACAAGGGTGAAGTTTTCCTGGTTGGCCATGACGTTGCGACATCACCGCTCCTATTCCGACTTCTGACGCGTCAACCTCTACAATAAATGGCTTTTCTGGGTCCTGTAGTTTTAACAGGGGGGCGGTGGTGAATGCCCTTTTTAGACGCAGAAAAGCCGTGCCCGCCTCCACCGAAAACTCTGCCAGGTGTTTTGGTTTCCCTTTTAATAGAGAGGTGAGCGGTGCCGCCACTAGACTAAAATTTCTAATAAAGCGCCGATAGAAGTTGGCAAACCCAAGAAAACTCTGTAGCGCCTTGACTGACTTGGGTTTCGGCCACTGTTGCACCGCCAAAACCTTGGTCGTCTCCATCCCAACCCCCTGTGGCCCTATACAATAGCCGAGAAATGCGATCTCCGACTGATGGAATTCGCATTTCTCCGCCTTCGCATAGAGCCCGTGTTTGCAAACGTGATGAAGAACAGCAGACACATGACGGACGTGCGTGGCATATGACCGCGAGTATACTAGGATAACATCCAAGTAAACTATAACAAAACGGTTCAACATATGCCGAAACACGTCAATCATGAACCCCTGAAACACCGCAGGTGCATTTACCAAACCATAAGCCATTACATTATATTGGTAATGTCCCGAAGTTGTGCTAAACGCAGTCTTCCACTCATCGCCACTACGCACACGAACGAAATTATATGCTCTGCGGAGATCGAGCTTAGTGAAGATGGAGGCGCCTCGGAGTTGGTCGATGGCTGCCGGTACCAGGGGCAGTGGGTGCTTATAGTTTAAGGTTACCGCGGTAATCAATACAGGGACGTAAACCCCCGCCTTTTTTTCAATAAAAAAAAACCCCACCGACGCTGGAGACGTGGACCTACTGATGAGCCCCTATTGGAGAGCCTGACTCACACATTCCTCCATGGCCCGCGTTTCCTCCACGGACAATGGATAAATGCGCGAGCAAGGTGGTGTTTTCCCTGGCAAAAGCTCAATCACGGACGGTGAGGGGGAAGTCGTGGGAAGTCGTGCTGCTGCCCTAACACTAAATACATCCTTAAACCGTGTGTACTCGGATGGTACCGTGACTGACACTTGGGCGCTTGGACTCTCAATGTTAGTCGTTTGGACCGTCAAAACCGGCGGTGTGCATGATCTGGGGGACCAAGATAAAATGCGAGATTGTGCCCAATCAAAATTGGGATTGTGGGCGCTGAGCCAGGGGAGACCCAGCACGACGGACTGATCTAACTGAGGAAGTACAAAAAATTTCAGTTCCTCCGTATGACCGGGAAAAGTTAACCGTAGGGGCGCTGACATATTTTCAAGAGGTGACTGAACGAATTTCCGACCATCCAGAGCTTTTATTGTTATCAGGTATGGAAGCTTCGATACAGGAGCTCGCAGCGCGGAAATGACAGTAGAGAAAATGAAGTTGCCAGCCGTCCCGGAATCTATAAGAGGAAAAACAGACAAGGTGTGATTATCAAACGAAATTTGTGCTTTTAAACAAAAAGGCTGGTGAGTGCGGAGTGGTGTGTGAGTGTGGATGGGTGTGTGTGGCGTTACATGTGATAGCAGCGGGCAGCTGACTGTGGGGGGGACCACAGTACAGGCACAGTCCCGCAGCCAGCCTCCGTTTCCTCTCCTTTGGTGAAAGACAGGAGGTGCCCACATCCATGGGCTCCGGGAGAATCCCTTTGCGTGGTTCAGATTGGGGTGAGTAATGACGGCCGACTTCGGCCCATTTCACCTGCTGTTTGGACGAGGGATGGCGCCGTTGGCCCCAGAGGTGCTGGTCCAGTTTTATTGCCAGGTCAATCACTTCGTTTAAAGACATGCCTGTGTCCCTACAGGCTAATTCTAGCTGTATGTCAGCTTGTAACCCATCTCGGAACCTGGCGAGCAGACTGGCTTTGCACCATCCACTCTCAGCAGCGAGAACCCGGAATCTTACGGCGTAGTCGGCCACCATTGCATTGCCCTGCCGTAGGCACAACAATTGTTGTTCACCTGACTTGCCTTGGTCGGGGTGATCAAAAATCTTGCGAAGGGCCTCGATGAAGCTAGACGTGGTTCTCCCCCCGGCACTCCATACAGCTGTGGCCCAATCCATGGCTGACCCTGTGAGCTGTTGCGTGACGAAGCTTACCCGCTGCTGTTCGGACATGTCGGGAAACTCCGGCAGGTAAAGCTCACAGCCCAGCAAGAAGCGCTTGTACCCCTCAGGATTCCCTGCATATCTCTCTGGGGGGGCAGGACGTGGCGCTGCTGGTTTGGGGCGTCTGGTAGGTGGAGGAGAGGGAGATCGGGCGGACACGAGCCGGCTCACGCTGAACGCGAGGTAATGCACCGCCCGTGCCAAGTTGTCGATTTCTCATTGCTGCCCGCGGAGGTACTGCTGCAGCGGTGTGTCATCCTCGGGTAGGGGCGTCCCTGCTGCGTCTTGGAAGGTCTGTTCATCTGTCATTGTTTCACAAAGAGTGCGGACGCAGATGCAGGGAAACACTTGTTTTATTTTTCACGTATCATAACAAAGTTCAAGAAAATCAAACATGAGCCGAGTCGGCAAAAACAGGAACACTCGAAGCGAGTCGTGAACTTGACTTCAGCAACACTCGGAAATAACTCTTTTAGGCGCACCCAGCTCAACAGCCGCGGCTCAGTCCTGAGAGGAGAGATAGAAATGGTTCGAATTTAGCATGCACGCAGACACACACTCACAGGCAACTTTCACGTGAGACAAACGGTGAACAGACAAAGGACCGGCTGGCCTAAATAGGGAGACACACAAGGAGGACACAGGTAAACTTCATTTAGTGCTAATGGTGAAAGACATACACACATAGACACAGCAGGGGGAGACAAGGAGCCAGATCTTAACCCCCGGGGCTGCGGTGGCACAGATGTGACAGTTCAAAGGATGAAGGTTAACGTAATTTTCTAGTAATGTTCACTAGACCTGAAAAGTCACAAGAGCAGAGCCTTGGGTTTAATATTACGGTTTGTTATGACGTGAGCACCAATTTCAGGAAGGTATGAAGCTTTATTTGTTTACTTGCGTTGCACTGCGGTCTTCCTCGGTGATTCACGCTCGGTGTTAGGGAATCATGGCATTGCTGATTGGCTGGTCCTCTGGCGCTGTGATGATGTCTCTCGGGGAAGCCCTTTGCTGATGCACTGGTTGCTTGGTTACTGACGGCGGAGCTCTGGCGCTTCTTCTAGCGGAACCTTCGTGGCGGATTTTGAAGTTCTGGCACGAAGTTTCGTGAAGCTGTAGAGATCAGATGAGCTGTTTGCTTGCCGGTCAGACGCAGGGCGAGAGTCGACGGTGGACGAGCGAGGAGAGAGAGCTTGCTTCAGATGTGCAGATGTTCATTCGTTGGATGACGTTGGTTGCCGATGTGCTCGGACCGTGGCGTTTTAACCCTTTGTTATCAGTCCATCCCACGAGTGATTGCTCCAATCAGAGGGGGTTGCGGGATTACCCCCGCCTCACATGTTTCCTTCCCCTTTGCATACATTAGGCCAGGTTATATGGCCATCACATGGTACTCATCCGGTTGGAAACTTTTAATACCCTTATGAATTAACGTTACACACGCTCTGTTCATGTTACCAGTAATTCATGTACTGTACATAAGCATTCTTTGAATAGGATAAGCTTTCTGTAGACACCACACATCCCATATCTCACACATTCATTCATGCCTTTATCTAGTAAAAAGACTTTATAAATGCTGGTTACATGTTCTAAGTCAGAAAGAGTAAACAGAGGTACATATAGACATTAAACATGATGGGTAAATATGTATAGATATCAGTTTGCCCCATTGGTATGCTTTAGAGGTGATCTGTAACAGTGTCTCTGCCATGTGTCCCTTTGTTCGTGGAAAGGCCTGTTTCTGGAGATCACCAAGAGTATCAGTGAGCTAGGTTAGGGATGGTGTTTTCCCCCACTCAAAGGTATAAAACCGTCTCCCTTGTTACCAGATGGCCAATTTACATGGTAGGAGTTCGAGGTCTTTGGGCTTTTACAGCATTCAGGTGCAGCAGGCACCCTTCTCCAAGTTTTGTTACGACTCCCGCTTCCTGATAAGAGAGGGACAGTATTGTCCCAGAGGACAGATAAGCTGTGGATCGGGAGTCATGTCAGAGAGATTTCTTTTTTCCCTGTTAAAACGGTGTTTCCGTTGTGTGTGTGTGTGTGTTTGTTGTGAAACTTAAAAAGTGATTCCGTTAATATGCGCTCATGCCAGTGTCAGAGAGATTTCTTTTTTTCCTGTTAAAACGGTATTTCCACACACACAGCGCCTGTGCGAACCAATGGAAACACTTATCTGTCGGAATTTATTTGTACTTTTTTTTAAAGGTAAAGTGCAGATTAATTTGTTTTACTTTCATTTTATAGATTGTATTAATTATTTTTATGTATTTATTTTTTGGGGCTGTGGAACGAATAATTTGAGTTTTCATTATTTCTTATGGGAAATAATGATTTGGTTTATGAGTGTTTTGGAACACGACCCCTTCCGGAATGAATTATGCTCGTAATCCAAGGTTCCACTGTAATCTCAAGCTGACCATTTGTTAAATATAAAATAGATGTACTGTAACATAAACACTCTGTAAAACAAAAACAAGAGACCCCTGTAAGTCTGATTTGAATAGCATTTTTTTGCATTTACTGTAATACAATGTTTAAAAACTTTTTATATAGAAGTTTTCAATACAAATCTTATAATGCCCACATGACACAAACATTTCCCATCTTAATATTTTAACTATCCATTATTTAACTATTACTATTTAATTTCAGTCAAAAATGACATTAAAAACAAAAATGATAAAACTTTTAAAAATATTATTGATTAAATGTTGGCTGAAAAAATGTTGTCCTCAAATTTAATGACACGAGATGAGTACGAGATGAGTACACTTCTTAACATCAATGACAAAAAAGTAACAGCCTTCACCAAAGAGTCTGTATCAATAGCATTGCCTCCAACAATGGAAAAGGTCTGTCAGGTCCCTCTTGTCTCATCCCCAAGAAACAAAACATGGAACAATCCTCCAGTCATCTATATATCCTCCATCAAATATATCTATATTTTGCAGATATCATCCTCATCATGTTGGTCCACCTATGGATTATACAGCATCACTTAGTGTTGCAATATAACTAACATTTACGCTGAGCATTTTTGTTAAGGACGTACAGCTACATATGCATTTAATGCAAAACATTTTTTTCTCTTGTCAATACACAAAAATACATAACGTGAACATGAATTTAGTGTATATTTCTGACTAATTTACCTTACTATTTAACATGTGAGGGATAACAGGATACGGAGCTCCTCATCCTCAGCTTTCTCATTTTTTGAGTAACAAAACAGAATGGGAAAACAAAGCATTTATTAAAAAAAAAAAAACATTGACATGAACTTACCATAAAATACTGAGTGCTCTGAGCATGATCCAGTCAGAAGTGAAGAATCCAGAAAGTTCTCCAAAGAATAAACCAACTGCTGGGTCAAAATAACACAAGCAGTTTTTTTTAACAGACAGAAAATGAAGACATATTAAGACTGTCATTAAACACATCCCAATAGCTTCTTCTGACACATATTAAATATTATAAAATATGCCAAGAGGCTTTCCACACACACAGCTTTAGCGAAGATTACTAGTAATTTAGCTAAAATTACATTTAAGATTACATTTAGTAATTGTGTGTGTGTGTGTGTGTGTGTGTGTGTGTGTGTGTGTGTGTGTGTGTGTGTGTGTGTGTGTGCTACAAACGCACTTTTATCATAAAATACACTATAGCCGACTATGGCACAGAATATTAAAACATGACCTCCTCACACCCCTATATCAAAGTGCAACTAAAAATGTGGAAAAGTGAATAAACTTGAAAATGAGCCTTCTCCTACCACAACTACAACATTTAAAATTTAGGTAAAGATTCATATAAACTTACTATAAAATACAGCCAGCTTTAAGTGGCGTGGCCCTTGCTTCAGAAGTGAAGAATCCAGAAAGTTCCTCATGCCGTGTCTCAATTCCAAAAACGCAAAGAGCGGACTTGACTTGGAAGTGCACACTCGAGGGTTTGAGGACACCGGGTATAGTGCAAATAGAATGCAGCGTACAGGAAGCTTCTCACAGCCGCGATATATTATACCATAACCGTATTATACCAAAGATTACCTGTTAGGAATACACAAAATGAAAATCCGCTGTTTTAACCACTTTAGAGGCACCACAGCCAGCGGTAGTTTTCAGAAGTTCCTTCCAAGATAAGGCTATGTTTTGCGGCTACATGACCGCAGAGCACCGTAGGATTGCCTGGAGCTCAAATCTCCGAAATCGTTCAGGCAATTTTTAAAATAGACGCTATCTTTAATAACCGATTGATGTTTTGAGCTTTACACACATACATTCTTGCTTAAACAACTCTTAAAACTATTTTTGTGTCTGTGACACAATAACAGTAATATTTCAAACAATTAGCAGGCTGCCGTTTGGAGAAATAAAGAATAAGCCAGTTGTTGGGTCAAAATAACCCAACCAGATATTCATTTGTAAATGACCCACTACATCTCATTTGTCCCAGCATTACCCAACCCAACAATGTGTTGAAACAACCCAGCATTTTTTAGAGTGTAGGAAATTATTACTTTTATGTGGAGAGAAAAGCTACAGTAGTTACTTGAGTTTATCATCTCATAATTAGACAGAGGGTGACTTCAATAGTTATGTGACTATAACTATTAATCCTAGCACATTTAAATAAATGTCCTTTATAGAAAGGAATTTTACATAAATATGTATTCAAATATATATATTTTAAAACGATAGTTCTCTCCATGCACAAGATTTCTGCATCATCTCAAAATTCAATGCTTAAATATGCATTTTTCTACATTACAAAAAAAAAAACATCAATCACAATCACAGGGAACAGGTGGTATTCATTACACTAATATAACATTAGCTATAATACTATATTTATAGTAAATAATGAATTGTCTACAGATTCGATTGTGCCTCTTGAGTGATGCAGTAAATAAAACATCTTGGGCAACCTGTTTATTGGATTGAAACCTTTTAATTAATTCTTTTGGAGATTACACAGTGCCAGCATTTTCTCCATTTCCTCACATTGTGCCTATTCACATTATTAATTAAAAAAAAGAAAAGAAAAAAAAAGGAATCATCATCAGTGAGTCTATATACAATCTGGTGCTCAGTATGTTTCCACCTAAAATAATGAAGGAGTCCAATGGGCTGTAAAAGGTATTGAATTTATGATAATGACAGAAATCTAATGAATGACCCCCCCCCCCCCCTCAATTAGAATTCTAAAGGAATAATAACCATCACAGACACTCAGCAGACATTATTTATGAAGAGATTGTACAGGACTGAAAATTACATTGTGGTCTGCTCACAGTCTGCCAGTTTTACAGCCCTGCAGTCTAACAATAGCAAACAGAAATGAACTTCAGGATGTGAGGACACAAATGTAATGATCTCATTATCTCCATGACCTCTGACTCTGAGGTCACGTGGTGACATCATGAGTATTTAACATCATTATTTTCTCTGTTCGCTACAATAGCGGAGCACGTGAACGTGGCTAATGTTAGGAGTGTGACGAGAGTGCTGGACAGTTGGGGCAAGCGAATCTTTAACGAGATCAAGACGCTGCTGCACTCCCAGCCCAATTCTCTCCTGCCTGACTACTCAAGGTATACTGCTGTGCTTGCACACTTACAGTATATTACATTTTTCATTACAGCATTATGACTCCCAGGAGCACTCCTCCTATGTCCTCGCTAAACATGGAACCGGTGATTGGTCAAGTGCTGCACGTCTTGATAAATCAGTGAAGGTTATATTGGAGGATAGTACATCCTCGGAGATGTGTACAGTAGTCTAGCAGCCTGGGGATTATGAAATGAGACGGGTCACACACTCATGGATAAATGATTTCTTAAAGATTGTTTGGGTAATAATGGCTCCAGAAAAGATTCTTTCTTGGCATATTTTCTCAAAAGGAAATGCTCTGTTCTACATTAAAGGGATGAACATTTTGCCATACAGAGATTAACTGCAAATTGCCTTTCTACTTAAAGTGCATTAGAGCACACATCACTGACGTCTATTACTCTGACCAATTTATCAGGGCACCCACAAAAAAATAATCAAGAATGTATAGACAAACAGTTAAACATTTATAGTCGGAAAGGTAATTTATGATATTGTGCATATACAAGTGGTGTTCAAGTTAAACCAGGACTTGTGATTGAGCAGAAATACAAAAGACAGGTACTGTATGAGACTAAAACTACCTTTATTTCTTTACATAATCCACCGCTACACTAATGGACTTATCCCAGTGTTTCACTAGCGCTTGGACACCATCAAGGTAGAACATTTTCTCAGTACACCAGAGCCATGATTGAACTGCCTGCTTCGTGTCGGAAACGCTGGCCACTTAGGAACTCCCTTAATGGCCCAAACATGTGGAACTGGCTTGGAGAGATGTCAGAAGTGTATAGTATATGTACCAATAACTCCCAGCTGAGTTCCTCTAATGTATAAGTATGATATGAGGTTGTACATTATTTTGCAAAAACAGTCCATTCTTTTCATTAAAGGAATGGGCCATAAAAAGAGTTCCATATGATTGTGTGTTTTTCTATTGATCATATTCAACCATTAATTTTACAGCATGCTAATTATGTCGAATGAGTAATTTAGTCTACAGTCAATAGAATCTCACCTGCTGCATGCTTACAGTACAGTACATTGCTGCATGTTATCAGAGAACACTGTGAAATAAAAACCCACACATATCTGCTTTTGTCTTAGATTTGAAAAAAAAAAAAAGATTTAAAGTCAGCTGTAGAGAAAAATAAATTAGATGGATTTGCCTATTAAAAAGGAGCACAAAATGAATCGGGGGTGGTGCTCATGTCTGGTAGCTCGGCTTTGCAGGTTGATATGAAATCATGTTTTCAGCTTGCTTCAGAGTATTGATTTTTTTTTTTTTCTGTAGCTGAAACAAACTGGACCTGCAAACATTCACTCACTCACTCACACACACACACACACACACACACACACACACACACACACACACACACACACACACACACTCACTCACTCACTCACTCGCGCACACACACACACACACACACACACACACACACACACACACACACACACACACACACACACACACACACACACACACACACACACACACACACGCGCGCGCACGGTTCCTCATGTGGACACCTTTGCAATTTTTTTCTCTATTAAAGCCACATGGATTCTTACCCACATACTGCCTACACTTTTAACTTGATATTGAAACACATACACACACAAATAATTGTAACATTTCTCTCTCTCTCTCTCTCTCTCTCTCTCTCTCTCTTACTCACACACATACACATATATACACACACAGACACACTTAATCTCTCTACAACTTTGTTCTTTGGCTTCACAGAGTAGGTCCTCTCTCCGAGTCACTCAATGATCTCTTCAGAGAAGTCTCCCACTTACAAAGGCGCATCACAGACCTCAACAATCGCCTAGCAACCTTGGAACCCTTTCTCCGTCGTCATGGCTACCATGAGGAAGACAGGAATGCCACCAAAGTGCCCCCCCAGAGCCTAAAAGCTGTAGGCACAAGTCTGGCACAGTACCCACGCCAGCACAGGGTTCGAGTGGCCGGGCCCATGAACCGGGTGGCTCGAACCAGGAGAGTGAGGTTGTACAAGGATGAAAATGGGAAAGTCAAAGTGAGGGAGATAGGAACATAGAAAGGAGAGACAAATATATGTTCTAGATGAAGACGTACAGTATAAAGATATTGATATTTTTAAAAGATAATAATAATATCCAGATCTTATGTGTAATGCATTGAGTATAACCAGAAAGGTGAATCGTCATTCTTATATCAACCTGCTTATAGTGAGTTACATACACCTTCTAAATTATACAGTAAATATACAGAGCAATATACTCTTTCTGCTGGCTGCACTAGTGTCAGCTCAGATCTCAAAGGTCCAATCAGAGTTCTCAGGCAGAAGAAACTTTAAGAGGCTTTCACTGGACTGTAACTAACACCTCCAGCATGGAAAACTTTGCCTAGCTTGTTACCAGTCCCCTGGTGATCTAATTCTTTCACCAAGTTAGTCGTAAAAGCCTAAGAGAAAATAAAAATCTTTTATATTCATAAGTTTGGACTTTTGAGATGAGGACACAAGCTAATACACAAGTGACAGAATTGTAGCTGAATAGACTGAATAAACTCAATAAACATGTGCAGAAACACTTTGAGTTTGTCGTGTACTCCATTAATTATTCAGAACCAGTTTACTGACTCATAACACAGCAATTTACGTACAAGAGAGTGTGTTCACCTGAATGAATCATTTACTAGTAGACTGGAAACACTGTTAGTTTATACAGATATGGGTCAAAGACAAAAAAAATTTAACACAGAAAACATGTCTGAATTAAGTTCCGTTAAATGCTTTACTGAAGGAGGCTGAGTGTTTCCTACACACTCTTATTATTTTTATTTCGGAAAAATCAGATCAATTGAAATGTCATTTTGCATAAAAGATAACTGTCAAACAAGGAAGCACATTTTTATTAATGCAACATGGAAAATACTTTATATATATATATATATATATATATATATATATATATATACACTTTAAAGATTTATTTTGCTATAGTTTTATATTTTGCTATTATAATTACACCTGTATTTCTTTCACTTTAATGATTTTTGTAGTAGTAGTAATAATAATTATTATATTAACAATAACAACAATATAATAACGATATTATAATAACAGTAATAACAATATAATAATAATAATAATAATAATAATAATAATAATAATAATAATAAATTAATTATTACTGTTGTTGTTGTTTTGTTGTTATAAAAGGGCTACCAAAAGAAATGCAAGTCATTTAAATTGCACATATCATTAACTTTTCCTATATACAAAATTACTACTCTACAGTCTCCAACACAAAACATGCATTTGCACCATTATTAAACGCAACTCTAAAATCCTCTTTGAAAATCCCCTTTGTCGCAGTTGTTGGTTTCCCACTGCCCTATAGAATATTTATGGAGATGACACCATTAACAAGAACAATGTGCACAGATAGATAAAGAAGTCTTAAAAAGTGGAAACCAGCACTGAAGACGAAGACAAACCATGCATTGGGAGACTAGGAAGACTCCTGGGCTCCAACATTGTGCTGCATCTGGCAAAAACCAAGTACTACCCCTAAACTTGTATATACTGTAAAATGAAGCATGGTGATGGAAACTAATCAGGACCAAATACAGAACCATCCTTGGAAAGACAACAAGGATGGTAAAGACAGTATGGCAGTTCACAGGTTTATTGAGATTATACTGTAAGAATCTGCCAGGAAGGATCATCTACAGAATTCTGAATATGATACTTACAGTATATAACTGAGTTTTCAGCGTTTAAAATGTTTAAGACATTTGCAAAATTGCATTGAAACAAGGTCATTAAAAAAATTTACAAATCATTTTAAAAGATCTTGACAATTATAATATGTACAGTGTTGGACAAAAGGATTAAGGCAACATATGCCATGTTATATTATAGTACACAAAACATGTGTCACTAATTAGTTCTCCCCTATCTGGCTGAAGACTTGTGCTAATTAGAAGCAGCTGGTTTAATTAATGAAAAGAACAAATATGTGGCAGGACTTTTACCTCCTGAAGCCTGAGTTCCCACCTCTGTACACGAACAGCTATAACAAGGGAATTTTCAAGTAAACTGTCAACTTCTCTGTACAATCATGCCTGATCAAGCAGGCATGTATTAAGAAAATGACACCAGAGTACTGCAGACGTCTTTATGACTATATGCTCAGTCGGATATAGATATATACAGTATGTTTGAAGAGTAAAGGACCTCATATAATATACTATATAATATTGATTGTTGTATAGCAATTTCACTGCATAAAATAATTAATGATAAAATTTGAGAATGTAATTAAAACATTGAATTTCACCTTTGCTTCACCCCCACTGTACGGAAGAGATCTGAATATGTTGTAAACACACACACACACACACATACACATATTCATTCATTCATTCAGTGACCTAAAAAGATCTGGCCTTGTGTGAAGTGAAGTGTGTCTAATGCGAGAACTGTCGATCACTACACCTTACTGTACACACGGTGGCAGACTTGCGTCACTTGTTTGCCCATTCCGTAGATAATTGTTTCCAATCATAGAATCTAGTCAAATCAGATAACGACCTGTTAATTTAATATAATGTTTTAAGGTAGTCAGATGATTCAGTCTAAATAAAGTCAAAAATCAATGAAATTCGATAATTCATAAAGAACCTCCCATCACTAATTTAATGAACGTGAGCAATATGTTATTACATGCAAAAATGTGGGGAAAAAAATCATACAAGCACAAGATTTTGAAAGAAATGTGTGAAACAAATCATACACCAACAGACCGAATGATGACAGAATATGCTCACCGGCTCACTACATGTGTATGCTCGAAGCCCTTAGACGGGCATCTGCTTCAAGTTATGATCAGGTTATGTGAATCTTTCATATATGGATTACCGTATGTGTGTGGGTGTCTGTCTAGGGTATAAGATGCATTCATGTAAGATTATTATAGATCATCAGATCTCTACTCCCTGGATGGCTTTCATTGTATTTCTCACTAAATTTGCTTTTTATTTTCCCTTTGCTCACCCATAAAGAATGCACTCTTAATCATCAGCTAAAACTTACACAAGTTAATTACATAAGTTCCTGCCATGTGTCATCCCATAGCATTTTTTATTTTTTTATTTTTTTTTATTGGGAAATGTACTGCTGTAGTGCTGTAATGTAGATGTGTTCAGGTGTGTGTACTGTATAAGAGTGTGTGAGTGCTATGTACTACGTGTCCTCATTAAAACTTAAGCTCTAAAATGCTGTGCTCTGTCTCTACGGCAACGCTCTTCCCTCTCTCCTCTCTCTGCTCTCTCTGCAGACACGATCTTCAGCATCTGACTCTGCTCCCATTAAGGGCTCCTTCACTTATTCAACCTCCATCCTTCTTCCCATCTGGACGCTCCTCTTTTCCATGCCATCTCTTCCCAACTCATCTTCTCTTCCTCGCGGCCTCTCCATCCTTCTCATCATCCTCATTCTCTTTCTTTTCTTTGATGAGTGTGGGTGTTGAGCTCATGCTGCACTTGCCATTTCTGCATTGTGTGTTGATTCATTGTAACATCCAATCCACTAGGACATGAACACACCAGATCGCACTCTCTCCATCTCTTCTCCAGGTCTCTCTCTCTCTCTCTCTCTCTCTCTCTCTCTCTCTCCAAAGAGCCAGTTGCTAGGTAACAGTTAATTGTCAAGAAATAGTTACATGTGTTGCAGTGTATTCCAGGATTGGCTCTGTGTGTATGCATGCGTGTGTGCATGAGAAAGTGAGAGCGTGAATAGCTTCATAGGACGATGAACCCGCTACTATATTTTTAAGCCCAAACGACAATGATAACTGTAGGCACCTCTGAATATTTTATAGACACTCATATCGGCTGTGACGGCTCGTTTCCTGTCTCTAGGCGCTGCATAATTTCAGCCAAGCAAAATGTTTAAACTCGATAGAAAAAAAACACAAAAAGGAATGTTTTCGCTTTTTGTTCCTCCCAAGTCAACACTCGACATTGATGTTCTGCTACGTTGTGATGGTGCTGCGACATTTCCATGGAAACCACAGCAGTTGTCAATCATACGATTTCCCTACATCTACGGCATACTAGTCAGCATTGAGTGTTTTCTCCCACTCTTAAACATTAGGCGCATACTAGTTAATACTAGTACACTAGTTAGTACTTTCCATTGTGTATGGTACTGGATTTCTTCACTTTACTGTATATCCCCTGTGGTTTGTACCACCTTAGGTATTTAGAACAGTATAATGAAACTCTGGGATGATGGTCCTCTGAAGCGACAGTGAGCATAGGCTCATTGAAATTGGAAAAGCCTTGTCTTATCTTTTCCTAATCTTTAATGGTCCAGTTTCAGGAAACCTCTTCCCATTGTAGCTGTAGGGTCCTGTTCTGTACTGATAAGACAGGCATTGTGTTTGGTCTTCTCTTTCCATTGTAGCCCATCCATCAGTAATGTAAAGGTGATTTGCTAAGTGACAGATATGACCAGTCTGCCTATTCTCCTTTGACCCCTCTTATTAAGAAGATGTTTCCACTCATAGAATTGTCACTCACTAGATGTTTATTGTTTACTACACCATCCTTTAAAATCTTGTGATTGTTCCCAGGAGATACTCAAAGTCCATCTGACACCAATAGCCATTGTTTCCATGCTATTCTGATGTTTTATTTGAATATAAGCTGAAGCGTTTAACCTGTACATGTGCTGCTACTCTGTGATTGGCCAATTAGATAATTGTATAAATAAGCAGGTATACAGATTTCCCTAACAAAATTAATTGTGACTGTACTTTTTAAGGTTTAATATGCCACCATATGTTGCATATTACTAAGTCTGGTAGTACATCATGTTTTTTTTCTCAGCATGCTATTTAGTATTGCATTGGTTTTCACACACTACCGACCTAATTCTGATAATAATTCATATAACCACTATATATCATACTTAATAATAATAATAATAATAATAATAATAATAATAATAATAATGACTTAACACAGAATAATTAAGTTCCATATTTTGCTTTTCCAATGTTCAGGTTTTAACTGTACCATGCACTCTGGTGCATTTGAACAGTAGTAGGGTTATAGTTTTCTTTAATTTTCACCCATTCTTTTATTTATTAAGCCAAAGTAAGTTGCATACTACTTTTTATGATATTGTACTTTCCCCATGTACATTGTTGCTGTTCTTATGGCTTTTCCCATTATGGAGTTGCCGCAGCAGACCATGTGATCTGAACATTTACCTTATGCACACATTTTTCCAGACTTGTGACCGGAACTAAGGATGCCCTGCATTTATGGTATTTGCCGGCATGGCAGGTGAGAAGCCTACCACTGAGCCACATTACCCTTTCTTACATTGAGAACACTAATTTATTTGGTGTATTATTTAATCTGGTAGTAGAGATTTTGGGATTAGAGTTATGATTTGTTTAGTATCTACTATTTCGTGTGAATGTAAGTTTGGCCTTACATTCCCCTCTGCTTCCACAATGTTTAAGGTGCATAATATTTATCTAACCCTTACATTTAGAATAGTGTTGATTTTCTGTGTTTTCTATAGATTTGTACTGTATAACCTATTGAGGTATATAATGTAGCAGCTTTGAACTTTAACCAATAAAGTATTTAAATGTAATCCAGTAATGCAGTAGTGTGCTGTTAAAAAAGAGAGAGGATCTCATGGTATACACCCAAGCTGCAGAGTAATTCATAACAATCTTTATGAATATTGTTCATTACACTCATATGCAGTTTAGAATGTAGCTGTAAAGGAAGAAGGTGAAAAGAAGAAACAAAACGTGGGATTTCTCCCTTTTATTTATTGTCAACACTGTTTTGTACAAAGAGACAGAAGAATATATCTTAGCACTTATATTTCACACATACTGTGTCTGTATTCTCAATAGCTTAAGTATTGTGAAATTTCCCGTTAAATTATTATTGTAATCTTAAACACAGGTAATCTCTCTCTATACAAAAATGGATTAAGAGAAACCATTTGGTCATATTTACACAATCTGTACATTTGTAATTAGTCATTAACATTTAAAATAAGTGTTGAAAAACCAAGGAAAAAAGATAATTAGAAATATCAATTTATATGAAAGACAACAAAGGCATACGTTTTATCCGTTCAATATCGGGTCTACCCTCGGTCATGTGATCGTGTTATACTGCTGTGGTGGTTATAAAACCTTCCTAACAAAAGTGTATGGGAAATGATCCCATCCTAGTATCCATATGTCCTTATATTAAAAATTATGGAAAAAGGGGACTTCTTTATTTACAGCAGAACTTCAACACATGTGCGCAGCGTCTCACACATACCCACACACAGAGGTAATCAAGCATGAATTCAGGCACATGTATTCTACAAATACCTGTGACATACACTAGCAGAGGAGAGAAATAAGAAGCCAATGGAAAACAAGAACTGAGAAGCCTACACTCGATAATGATGTTGCAGCCTCTTTGTGCGACAGCCAACCCCCAAGAATTCTATACATGAGTGAAAATTATAACAGAGTGCAAATATGAAATGTAGGCTACTATCTTTCACTCTCTCATGTGTACACTCCTGCCATCGTCTCTCGTGATCTCCACCTACATGCAGTGAACAGCTCCGCTATCACAGAGCCTCCAGTGAATTGGTGCGCGTCCAAACTATAGGCTACGTTACAGGAAGAACTGCAGCTGTTTTTGAGGAAGAGCAAAGGCGAACCGAGTTCCTTGCCAGCTCAATTTCGCACAAAAATAAGGAATTTTAACAGCCAATTCACTGTTCCATAGCACTGCTAACCCTATAGCTTTTGAGTTAGCCTGCGTGACTTCCTTTCTGATAGACACTCTCTCTTCCACTGTCACCCACACACACAGATTTTCTCTGTCCTGTGCTACCAAACTCATCCCACATAAAACATCTAGAGTGCCAGAAGAAGTGGCCACACTGCATAATTGTACGCCAAACCTGCAAAATATCATTTAAGAAACAAACATTTGACGGAAGAAAAAAGTGTACCCTTAATAAGAAAAAAAGACCACGTTTAAAATAAAAACACATTTTTCCAAGGGTCAAACATGCAAATATATATATATTTTGCAGTGATAGATTAATTCAATCACTTACATTAAAAAATAGCCCTATGAACACAAGAATGAAGATAAACTTGTTGTCGAGTTAGAACCCCACACATGAATCAAAAGTTCAAGCTGAGGATAATGCTTTCTGTCAAACACCAGACCATTATTAGTTTGAACTCTGTGTGACACTAACTGGTACAGGTTAAGCAAAAGAAAGACACAATTCTTTTTTACACGAAAAAAAAAAAAACCCAAAAAAAACACTTAAACGTGGTCTTGGAATTATACAGAATCTAAAAGCTGGAATGTAAAATAGAAAGGAAGATGCATGCATGTCTCTCACAATGTACTCACAGTTTCACAAACTCTCACACACTTAGCAAAAAAATGAAGAAATGTGGCATTTAAAGTGGTGTTTTCTTAAAGTCCACAAAATAGATATTTACACAGCAATTATTAATAGAAACATTGTGCTTGAATTGGAGATCTGTTTGGCTGAGAGTATGTTAAAGAATAAAGAAGATGTATATTTCACACAGAAAAACAAACTTATTTAGAGCTATATAGGTATATGGAAAAAAAAAAGACTTGAATTTCTGGGACCACCAGAAAAGTTTACATGTAGGCTGGTGGAATGTAAATATGACACAGTCTATCGATTATACCACTAAATGGCCAGGTTTACTGGTTAATCTAGTTAAAATATTAACAAAGTGTAATTTTTGTCTAATTCATGTAATACTAGACAAAATACCTCAAGTGTATATATATGCAGTAATCCTGACTACTTATAGACTATTGCTGGTTGTCCAAGATTGGTTGGTTTAATATACAACAATGATTAAGTCTAGAACATTTAGTTTGTTTAGTAAGTGCCATTTCAACACATTTGATTTATAATAAAACAAAATAGAATAGAATAGAATAGAATAGAATGGAGTTCTTGACAGAACAGCACTGTTTTAACTGTTGTTTAAGCAAAAGAAAGTCTCCCAGAGCTAGTCAGGATGCTGTCTGTGAAAAAAATGTAGAGAGAGTAAAGAAATAAGTAACATTTGTACTTGTCTTATTATAATTTTGATCTTTTTGGCCAGGTTGAATTGTGCAAATATTCTAATTTGACTTCATATTTTAGTAAGTGAAACACATCCTAAAGTTAAATCTTTGCCGTATTCTTACTGTACACCGCTGAAAAAAGAATATTTACACTTATAAAATACAAGTGGCTGCCAAGGCAAAGCTCTTTCAGATTATCCTGTAAAAGCCATATTCTTGGCCAAAAAAACAAATGGAAGGGAAAATTTTACCTCCAGACTAAGTGAGGAAAATAATTAATTGATTTATGTTCGTTTGTTCATTATTTGAGCTTAACACCCTGCAGCTCAATTTGAACAAAATAAGACATTCCATCTAATAATTTCACTAAATACATGTAAGTTATTTCCTATAGAACGGGTTTCACTGAGAGCTGTGCAAATTGAATTCAAAATGAATTTTGTAAAACAATAATTCTGAATTTACATCCGTGCTACACAATAATACAATTTAAGATTGTGTTATGTCTCTGCACGAAATTGTACATTGTGATTCCTTTTCAGGTGTCTTTATCACAAGTAATGATCCAGAATCATGGATACTCATCCAATTACCAATCTGTGTGCAGTGACCAGAAAGTTGCCATGGCAACATGACCTGTATAATTAGAATTCTGGGACTCCTGCTAAGGCACGTAATGTGCTGTGTTCTAAACCAACGCTCAACTGACATTAATGCAACATTATAAAAATTGTAAAGCCATAAAAAGAGATCATAATAATTGTCCTTCAGCACAATATCTCGAGTACAATTGAAGTACTTTGCAAATCATGCCTTTTACATATAATATTACAGCACTCAATAAATGAAATAAACATGAATAATTAATAGTAAATAAAGCTGAAAGGAAAACATTTTTTTTCCAGCTTGGCATTGTCCCTGGTGGTCCTGGAGTTCCAGATCAGGGCAAAATGGCATGGATGATGTAAGACAATGCAAGCTCTGTTGACAAATAGGATCAAATGACAACCCATGATGAAATAAGAATTCTCGGCAAAGTAGTATGCTAACACAGAATTGTAAGCAGAGTAAAAATATATTACAGCATATAACATACAGAAATCAATCCCAAACTGAACATCATAAACACTGTAATCTAATAATATTATTGTTAACATCATCAATACAATTATTGTAAGGTGTACCCTGTTGTTTCTAGACAATAACTGATTTCTCTTCACGATTGTACCAGGTCTCTGTACCTAAGCTTGATCGGACATTGTGTTTTGGTATAAGGAGCAGAAACATAAAACGAATAATTAAAAAGAAGAGAGGATAAAATAGAGGGATATACTGAGGTTGTCACTCTCTGGTCTGAGCTTTTGTCTGGTGAACAGGTCCCTTCTCTCTATTTACAGTGCTCCAACAGTGCTACGTCCACCTGGATCAAACATAGATCAGTTCCTCTTGCGTACTTTCTTGGTTCTGAAAGTGAAATTACAAAGTAGACATGATCTGTTGGTCATTAATTTAGTCTGCTGCCTCCTTGCTTTTAATTTCCATTTGTCTTCTTTCACTTTTTTCTTTCTGCCTCTGTCTCTTAACTGCACATTGACATCAGACATCAGATTCAATGCTGGAGAGCTTCTCGTATACATGTCCATTACTTGAGCCATTGAAAGGTCTCTGCGCTTGTCCCATCCCTAACCCGTCCCTTGCTGACAGCAGCTTGTTGTTGCCTGCTGCCCCTCCGTGGTGGTTGCTGAGGGGCCCACTGAGGCATAGCTCCTTGGGAAAACGGGGTCCCACGTTGGACAAAACACCAGCAGAAGCAGAGGCTGGCAAATAAGAAGTCACCCCCATGGAGCCGCGGAAGTCTGCCCGGTTGTTGTTGAGGAGCTGTTGCTGCTGTTGTGGCTGCTGCTGCTGTGGCTGTGCCTGCTGCTTTTTGATGTAGTACGATTTGGCGCCATGTAATAGGCACTGGTCATCGCCGAAGGTTGGGATGAATGGGTTCTGGTTCACCTTATCTGGGTAGAGAGATTTAGACAAGGAGTAAGTCCCAACCCCTCGGGTACCTCCCATACCTCCTCCCATCATGCCTCTATCCCTGTCCCTAGTGTCTCTTTCGCCTACCGAGCGACGGTGCAAACCACCCTCACCCCCACGGAACAAGCTAAACGATGAGCCACCTCCCTTCCCCCGGTCCCCACCACTAAAAAACGACTCCCGTTCCTCTCCCATATACCGCTCAAACATCTGGGCATATGGGCTTGCACCTTCCATGTAGCGATCTTTGTCTTTCAGGCTCACACTCCGGGGTTGAGGAAGCATAGATGCTCCTCCAAACCCTCCAGAGCCGCCCATCCTACCTGCCCCTTCTTTCTGCAGGTCTACGAATGTGTCATAGGAATGCTGCCTACGCAACACCCTGCCCCCTGGGCCAAACTTGCGCCTCTGCACCTGAGTTTGGGCCCCGCCACCTCCAACACCTCCGTTCCCACCTTCTGGGGGGAACTTGCCCCCTATCTGATCCAGGAGGAGGTGGTTGTCCTCACTGATGTCATACAAGTTGCCTGGCTTCTTGCATGAATCACATCGCTTGCAAGTGGCTGAGCTTGGCCTACTGGAGGTTTGTCCACTACCCCCACCTCCTCCACTTGATCCCACTACACCCCCTCCTCCCCCATGCATGCAAACAGGCTTGCTGCCTCCACTATGGCAATTACGGCATTCCCAATCCCCTCCTGCCAAACCTCCCACCCCTCCAATGTTCTTTTCCCAGCATGCATGGCCCTGCTGCCCAGGAGATCCTCCCACTCCACCCTTACACTCTGTCTTCTTGGATTTACCTTTCAAGAAATCGTCCACAGGAACCAAACTAGTGCACGCTCCCCCGCCACCACCACTGCTGACTATGCCGCCACATCCGCCCCCACCCAGACCCCCTCCGCCACCCATTCCTGGAGCATCACTCAAATCCAAGTGCTCCCACTGGGATGCCCCTTCCTTGGATCGGAACTGGTCAATGTAGAAGTCCCTCAGGTTATCTTTGTCACGGAACATGTACGAGGAGTTGGCCCCTCTCAGACTCTTGCGTTCCACAGGTGGGGTAGCTGAACGGTGCCCTTGTGTAACAGGATGATGGTGGTGGTGGTGGATGGTGTGGTGGGTGCGCCTCCGGAAACCCAGCTCAATTTCATCCTGCTCCCGGCGTGACTTGGCAGATGCTGGCCTTTTTTTCAGGCTGTCCCTGTACTGCTTGCGTCGCTTAGCATTGCCCTCAAGGTTTCCATAGGTCACGGTGTGAGTGGAAATATCTGACACATCAGAACGAATATTTCCATCGTCCCCTCCTGACCCCGCCCCTCCTCCCCCACAGTACCTTTCATGTCCTGCGATAAACCCTGAACTGGACGCCCCTCCCTTGAAGGAAAACTTCCCATATATATCAGGCAGGCCAGACTTGAAGCTCGACTGGGTGGGGTGGCCTGCAATCAGGTCAAACTTTTCCCTGTTCCTGTGTGTCAGTGACTGTCGAGGCTGGGTTGTGAAAATAGGCGCTACCCCTCCCCCTAGGCTGTCACAATCGTACATCCCTCCCTCCAATGAGCTGGCACTGCCTAAGCTACGAGGTCGGTTAGGCAAGGGACCCGACATACCCAGAGCCAGTCCGGATCCCGTGCCCCCATGGTGGTGCAGGTAATGATCCTGGTACAGGTTACTGTCCTTCAGGTGCATGTTCCCAAAAGTCCTCTCCACATCACTCACATAGTCGCTGAACATATTATCTTCTGGCAGATATGGAGGTGGTGGCTTGCAGTCACTGTGGCCTGCCAGACTGCGTCGATGCTCACTGATGTCATAGACAGCCGACTCACGATGGCCATAGTCCAGGGCACTGTGGGGAGAGCCATTGACCCCAGGCACAGAGGTCATATTTTTGGCTGTACGCAGCAATCGAAGGATGTTAGAGTGGGTGTTGTTCATGTTCATGTTCATGGTGGCTGACGGAGAGTTGAGGCCCGATTTGTTCTCCTCAATCTGGACACCATGGATGCAGCTGTAGATCCCCTGATGAAGAAATTAAAGAAAAGTAAGGTTATGAAACAGGGGGACATGAAAAAATAGGAATTAATTTGCTGCGTTTATGATAAGCAGTAAAGTATTCTTATGTAAAAAATTAATTAGTGCCCTTGCTATATACATTGAAGAATACAAGATATTGGGCCTAACAACAATCCATACTGAAGGATGGTATAGTAAATGGTAGGTTTATTAAAGCTCCATACATCAGACCCCAGCCCTGCACTGTCAAATGAAGGAGAGGTTACCATGAAAGACAGGTTGAAAGAGATAAAGTAGGTGGTAAACGTGTGATTGATGGTGTTTTTGCAGTGAGACTGGTTTTCACCGACAATCAATAATGCCAATCAATGTGATTAAAAATTCAGCTAACATCACTGCATCTTTTTAGCTCTTCTTAGTGTTATAGAAACAGGAAAACAAATTCTACAAAAATATCTGAACATCTTCGGCTTAATCCAATGTACAGTATTGCTTTTTTAAGCACTCATGTAAAATAAAAATTCCATTTAAATGATAGACTACTGCCCATCAATTTTATCTGTTAGTTCCTTAGTGCTATTCAAATAGGAACTCCTTAGATGTGTTAAAAAAAAACAGAAAGGAAAAAAAATTATATAATACACAAAAATAATCGTAAAAAAAATTATATAATACACAAAAATAATCGTAAAAATATTCACATGTACTGTAAGAGACTATGTGTATAAATTGTGTTAAACTGTTTCTTCTCTGCCGCCTTAGTAACATTTTCTGGCTCACCACTGTTCTTGTGCACATCCTTTGTGTCAAGCATATCTTCACTAAATCCTGTCCCTTTGGGACGTTCTTGCCAGCTTGCCACTTTTCTTCCATTTATCTCCTGACCCCTTCATCTGATTGGTCTTCTACGGACATATTTTCCATGTCTCTGATATGGTGTTTCTCTTTTCGTTTCTTCCTAGAGGGGTCTACCAATTCTTTTATTTTATCACTTGTTACTCCACACATGCACTTTGTCTCTTCAACCTTTGCTTTTCTTATCCTGAAGCCACTCTTACAGTGTCTTCCATGCTCTGCTCCTGTATTCTTTAATATTTGAACACTTCTACCTCAAGAAATGCTTTTAGCACTCAAAAGAAAGGTTGTCATAGAATATAAGTCCTGCCTTTGCAGAGAAATTATTCTTACTTTTATAGTTTTTGGGACATCTATACTTATTTATAAATTCATGAGCTTTTTTTTTTCTCAAGTCTGAAATGATTTCAGATTAACCAGGCTTTGCCAGGTATCAATCTAGCCTTTCTGGGAAGCTCAGTTGGGTTAAGGATGGCTAAATTGCTCGACTACTCTATTACAGACAGCATTCCTTCCTTTCCTATGAGCTGCATTTGGGGTTGGTAAAAATCATCAAATCAATCAAAGTTAAGAATTTATCAAGTTCTGAATGGGTAGCACTTCTACTTGTATAGCACTTCAGATGGTAGCCATTTCTGTTGCTAAACTCATTTTGCATAGATTAACTAGTCATTGAGACCCACGTACAGTATAGGCTGAAAAAGATAAACCTATGACAGGTTTTTCATTGTTGTTTATCCCACTGGGGGAGCCCCATAAGAATGTATGTAATGTACAGTAGAACCCTACAAATGACGATTCTTCTGAGTTGTGTCCAAGTAGATTTAATTTAGAAATTACCAAGTAAAAACAGCTACCCTAAACTGTTAAAAATAGAGTTTTTTTGAATATGTAACATGCCTTTCTTGTATGGTTCTTCAGGTGGTACCATAATTGCTGTACCTAAACTTATCTACAGGGTGGGCCATTTATATGGATACACCTTAATAAAATGGGAATGGTTGGTGATATTAACGTCCTGTTTGTGGCACATTAGTATATGTGAGGGGGCAAACTTTTCAAGATGGTGGCCATTTGGAAGTCGGCCATCTTGGATCCAACTTTTGTTTTTTCAATAGGAAGAGGGTCATGTGACACATCAAACTTATTGGGAATTTCACAATAAAAACAATGGTGTGCTTGGTTTTAACGTAACTTTATTCTTTCATGAGTTATTTACAAGTTTCTGACCACTTATAAAAAGTTTGCCCCCTCACATATACTAATGTGCCATAAATAGGACGTTAATATCACTAACCATTCCCATTTTATTAAGGTGTATCCATATAAATGGCCCACCCTGTATTTAGTCGGATTCCTAAAGGCTTTATGTAAAGCCCTACAACAGATTTTAACAAGTTCCATTTAGTTCAGTTAGTTATCTACATAAGAATCCTTTTTATATAACTGTGGATTTAAATTTTCAGCTGTGAGTATTTTATGGTTTGCAGCACAGCTAGCGTTAATTTATTCTCAGCCTAGTCGTTTAGACAGTAACCTCAGCGGCTTTCAAACACAACTGTACAACAACAGTTCCCATTGTATCATTTGTAACGGAAAAAGCAGAGGGACCCGCTCACCCTGCTAATGGAAAAGGTGATACCAGGCTTGCCCGAACACACGCCCATGAAGCAGAAGCGTAGCTGCCAGTAGAACAGATGCTCAGCTATGAAGGTGATGAGTGACAGCGCCATGGCAGCCCCCAGCATGTAGAAGACGCCGGCCATGTTGTCGACATCCAGCTGGCTGCTCATCACCTCGTTCTTCTCGTTGTGACAAATCCCAGTCAACCACAGTGCCTCCAGCTCTTCCATCTCACCTGTTAAGAGAAAAAAGGAGAGAGAGAGCGAGAGAGAGAGAGAGACAGAGAGAGAGAGAGAGGTAGAAATGGTAGATGGAAGTAGGGAAGGCAAGGGAAAGGTAAAGAATTGGGTGGATTTTTTGGAAAAAGAGTTTGGAATGAAGAGAGAATGATGATTTTGAAACGGGGACAGGTGAGGGAGGGGTGGGTTACGGGAAGAATGTGATAATGTTGTGACCATGACAGTAGGTTATGGGATTTATTTTGGGTAAAGGACAAAGAGAGGTTGAGAGAGTGGGCAGAGAGAAATAAAGATGAGTAAGTGCGTGATGTCTTTGCCTTGAGTTAAATTGTCTGTACCGTAGTTGAAGTACTGTAGTAATCCAAGTTGAAGTATGTGTGCCTGTGTGTGTGTGTGTATTCAAGACACATTGTATGTGTGTCTGAATATACTGTAACATGGCAGCGCACGAATGCTTTTAAGGCTTTACTTAAATGTGCATTAATGTGTTTTTTTCTCCACGGTGTTCATCAATAATGTGCTCTTTGAGTTCTTTTTCACGGTGTTGCGTTAATGATGGCTTCTTTGTATTTAGAACTTTATTTGTTTTAAAGTTGTCTGATGTAGAGTGTCGTAAACAAATTAAAGCCCCTGAGACACACAACATTTGTCATGTTGAATTACTCCGGATGTTTTCCCAGCAGAGCGCTTCCTCATTAATGATTGATTATGAGTGTCACTTGTGATTTAGCTTCTGGAGTTAAGGGGTGACCTTAGGGCCTTGGCAGTCATCAAAGCAGGGACAGGATCTTGCCCCCATAAATATGATATCAATAAATGTAGTAAATTATGTCACAATAGACACTGGCCAATCGGAGACATCATAGGTTTTGGCATATACAGTATTTTTTAAATTAAAAATAAAAGTATTTATAAATTGACTGGAAGAAACTAATTTCTAATTTTAAAATAAATGAACTGAATATTTTAAATCTTTTAAAAGATAAAATAAATATAAATTAATACTTTAAAAAAAGACATGAGGGATATTAGCTAACATAAATACATACTGAGAGTGAAAACAGATTCTCAACAGATACTCTACATAGATGCAAATACAGTATAAACAGGAGGTACACTTTTCAGTCTGTCTGTCACATTTTGTCAGAAATACAACCAAATGTACTGCATGTGAAAAATACTGAAAACAGGTACATAAAAAATATATCACATAAAAACACGACAAATTTGAGATTAAGGAACTGTTGAAGCCAGAGGTTACAGACCATGTATTAGTACTTTTACTGTACCTTTTTTATTCTCCGGGGTTTGCCCTAGCATTGTGCCAGGGTTAAATAAATAAATAAATAAATAAATAAGCAATCACACAAAGTATAAGAAGAAAAACACATATGGATATTTGAAACACTAAATAGATAAAGAAATGCAGTGCTATATATCCCAGAAATGCATTCAAGTATCATGATATAATACTTAAGTCATATGGCCACCGCCCTTTGATCATGTTTCATATGTCTTATTCTTACAGAGACAAAAGGGTGGTGTTCTACTGCACATCCTAAGTAAAAAAAAAAAAAAAAACTGACCAAAACAAGAACGGAAGTATCTTGGTTAACTACTGATAATGGTAATGTCCATCCTTAGCATTGTGGATTAGTCTGACTGGCCGTTTGGTTAACCAGCTTATATTGACTGCAATAAACACCCAAAACAAACAGTGGATCCAGTCCCAAAATACGTTCCCATAGTTCTCACTGGTACCAAAGCCTATAATGTAAAAAAAAAAAGCAAAATACATGACTCAAGCGCTCCGTTCATGGGTGTGTGGTAAAATCAAAGGTTCAAGCCATAGCACTGCCAACTTGATCTTAATCTCATCGTGCTCTTACAGTAAGTCCCTTAACCCTATCTGTTCCATGGACGTTATATCATGGCTGACCCTTCGCTTTGAACCTTACTTCCTGTAAAGTCAGGATATGCAAGGAAAAGAATTTCACTATGTGAAATGTATATGTAAAAATTCAAGGCTTCATCTTAAAATAAATAAATAAATAAATAAATACCCAATCCAGGTTTTTGATGGAAGGGTGGGAGTCACAAGCTTTGAAAGAGTCTGACCTCTGATGTCATTCCGAAAGAGTTTACACTGATGTGTGCAAAAGACATTCTGACATTCAGAGACAGCTCAAATTTTTAACAGTGACCTACTTAAAGAGAGTAGGAGAAGAGAGCTGATAGGAGTTATAGGCTGAAGGAACTATGAGACATTTCTTTCTGTCAGTGTATTGAACTTGTCTGAGTAAAGGAGAACCATGCTCCCATTAGAGCACTGTAGTCTGTTCCCTTGAGACAGAAATGAGCGTGTGTGAAAGTCAGAGGAAGCTGAAGAAAAAGAGAGAGAGCACGTACAGGTTATCTGTGCATTTCTGCAAGCACGTCATACGCGCATTCAGTACCATCACAAACTCACTTGTAACCAAGCAAGCCATTGTACACCCAGGACCTCAGGCATGGCATTTACATAATATTGTATACTGCCTAGCAGTAACAAAATGACATGTAACACACCTGAGTACACCTAAAGCAGACCTGGCCCCAAACAGGCAGCTGCTGTGCTACCTAGCTAACACATGTCACTAGCTCTGTTTGTCTTTATGGATGCATGAGCAAACAATCACTCAAAGCAAGTCCTGTAACTAGGTCAGAAATAATGTAAGTTAAATAGAGAATACTTTGTTTTTGCTCAATCCAGTACATTTATGTTGTCTGATGTGGAAATCTTTTCGCAAAATCATTTTGTGCTCAAAATGGAACACAACCAAAGTCTTTGTGTGGCTTTGATTGTGTACAGGGTGAGAACGTCGTTAGTGAAAGCTCATTAAATGAATATAAAAGGAGGAAGTAGGAATGGCATGGTATTTTAAACATCCAAAGCTCTTAGACACTTTAGAAAATTGTTTCTGCTACTGCCTGTACATGCCTTTGATGTATTTTTCCCACACACACATTTGAGCTCCAAGCTAAGACTTAAGTACTAAGTCAGTTCTACTTTATATTTACACCTGATAAGTAGGAATTTGAAAACAAGAGTATTGTAGATGCCACATGATGCCAAACAAATATTTAAAAAGAATATACAGTATATACATATATGAAACGCAACAAAGGGAAGACAAGATAGAAATACACAAGACCTTTAAAAAAAAAGAAGAGGAAATGCTTAAATAAGGAGGCGGGAAATGAAGACCAGGTAGCATCAATTTCAATTAACAGCAGAAATAATTCAATATGGAAAGCAAAGAGGGTCAAAAATGTGTGACAGTGAAAATCCTTTGTGTAGAATAACTGAGCTAGACTGCAACTTCAGAGTACCACTGATGGCATAAACAAAAAAAAATGTAACCACATTTTGATTGATTGATTGATTTTTTCGGAATGTAAAGTATGTTAATCATATTCGGTTTATTTAATTTGTTTCTACTGCAATTTATTGCAATAAACCTTGGGTCCTATGTTATATTACATACAGAACTTAGTCTTTATACAGCATGAGTCTATCATAAGGATGCAATCAATCACATTAATTAATTACATGAAAAATTAAATTGCAATATAGACCTGTGCAATTATCTAATCGCAAAAGACTGAAATACATTTTTTCAATCAAATAATACAAGTTGTCTTCGTGGCTAACAGGAAATAGTTTATCAGTTGTTTGACTACAGAACTTGGTGCGGAATGTCCATGCGTGGACAAAATTGTTGGTACCCTTCGGTCAATGAAAGAAAAACTCACAATGGTCACAGAAATAACTTTAATCTGACAAAAGTAATCATTTAAAAAAAATCTATGAATGTTAACCAATGAAAGTCAGACATTGCTTTTCAACTATGCTTCAACAGAATTATTTAAAAAAATAAACTCATGGAACAGGCCTGGACAAAAATGGAACTTTGGACAGATGAGACAAAAATGGAACTTTTTGCAAAGGCACATCAGCTCTATGTTCACAGACGGAAAAATGAAGCACATCAAGAAAAGAACACTGTCCCTACTGTGAAACATGGAGGAGGCTCTGTTATGTTCTGGGGCTGCTTTGCTGCATCTGGCACAGAGTGTCTTGAATCTGTGCAGGGTACAATGAAATCTCAAGACTATCAAGGGATTCTAGAGAGAAATGTGCTGGCCAGTGTCAGAAAGCTGGGTCTCAGTCGCAGGTCATGGGTCTTGCAACAGGACAATGACCCAAAACACACAGCTAAAAACACCCAAGAGTGGCTAAGAGGAAAACATTGGACTATTCTAAAGTGGCCTTCTATGAGCCCTGACCTCAATGCTATTGAGCATCTTTGGAAGGAGCTGAAACATGCTGTCTGGAAAAGGCGCCCTTCAAACCGGAAACAACTGGAGCAGCTTGCTCATGAGGAGTGGGCCAAAATACCTGCAGAGAGGTGCAGAAGTCTCATTGACAGTTACAGGAATCGTTTGATTGCAGTGATTGCCTCAAAAGGTTGTGCAACAAACTATTAAGTTAGGGGTACCATCATTTTTGTCCAGGCCTGTTCCATGAGTTCATTTTTTTTTTATAATTCCGTTGAAGCATGGTTGAAAAGCAATGTCTGACTTTCATTGGTTAACATTCATAGAATTCTTATTTATTATTACTTTTGTCAGATTAAAGTTATTTCTGTGACCATTGTGAGTTTTTCTTTTATTGACCGAAGGGTACCAACAATTTTGTCCATGTGTGTATAATGTCAGCTGACCAACATACGACAATCACTAAATCTATTCTTTTTAGGGAGATAAAACAATGAAAATTTGATTGATTGGGTCTTTGAGGAAGAAAATGGAAATGGCTTGATGGCTAAAAGACTCAGATCTGGTCCTCAAGGCTAGCTTTTAGCATACAAAGAGAAACATCTGAATTATTAGCATAGTCCATATTTATTGTATATAAAAATCAACCTAATCCAGTCCAAGTATTTGTAATTTGATTTTTTAGAATGAATATCATACCTTTAGAGAGCTGATTCTCCAAACTTTATACTACCTCCAAAGAAACTGAATAAATAAATTAAAAGCTTTTGGATAAATTGTAAACACTTTTTTTTTTAGTAAAAATAATCAGCTATAAAATTAACATACACTACAGTTTTTACCAGTTTTGTTGTATTCACGTTTAGTAGTCGGGCTTTTCTGCATAATTTTAGCTGCATTGCTCAAGTGAGGAATGAAATATGAATACGAGTTTCTCACCATCTCCAAACAACTGCAGAATGGCAAGATCCACAGGTCTCTTCCAACCAGCATCTTTCTGGATGGCGATGCCGTAGCCTGTGGTCGCAAAGATATAACCACTTCCGATAGTCACAAGCTTGCAGCCCTCATCTCTGCCTGCCATGTAGTTCAGCACAGCAGCGTCATAGATAAATGCATCCAGTTTTCTGCCAAGAACAAAAGAAGAAAATATAATCAATGTGGCCATCGATTGAAGCCAAATTCTACAGTGTGTTTTTTTTTAGACTGTGACTAATCCATGTTAACCTTTTAGAACGTATTTTCCTGCTCAATTTAGTAAATGACAAACTAAAAAAGTGCATGTACTGCACTACTAATCAAAGGGCTTCTTGCTGAGGCTATGAATGGCGCTGTTGCAGCTATGTACACTGTTAGTTCTAAGGAATTATGAGACAAGTCCAAGCCCCAGCATGATACCTGACATCATAAAGTGCTGTTTTGAGTCAGACAGATTATTATTATTATTATTATTTGGATATTTTTGAAAAAAAAGAAAACTGGCATAATTGTTATAATAATATAATTCTTACTCACTCATTTTCTATACCGTTTATCCAGTACAGGTTCGCAGGGACCTGTAGCCTATTCCAGGGGACTTGGGCACACACAAACACTCACACACTATGGGGAATTTGGAAATGCCAGTTAGCTTAATTTGCCGACTGTTTAAGGAAACTCCAGTACCCGAAGGAAAGCCACCAAACACAGGAAACACATGCAAACTCCGCGCACACAGACCTGAAGGCATGGATCCCTCGGCCCTGGAGGTGCAAGGCCACGGTACTAACCACTATATTCTTTCCATATTTCATTACTCAAGTGGATTAATTTTCCAAGGTGAAGCTGCAACTTTCATTCTTCCACCTCAGGAAAGTTTTCAGGAAGGAGTGTTTGTTATGGTGTTATGGTGGGCATGTTGTTGGGGGAAAAATGGATCAACTTTGGAGTGATAATAGTAACACTGCTTTAATCAGGTGCCACACCAACCCATCATTTGTCTTTAACCATGGATTTCATATTAAAATAAATTGGTATTGCTTTTTATTATGATTTAATGAACAAATCAGATTATCTGTATAGTGTTCTTGGTCTAACCTTATCTTTTCTTCCCCTGTTTTATTCTCCCCTTTGTATTTAGAGAAAGAAAAAAATATATACTGTATATTCAATTTGGAAATTATCTGTTGCGCTTTATCAGCACGCACTCCACGTACACTAAATCACATCATATAACTTATCTCTTTGTTGTAGTACAGAGATGCTGTAATACTTTTAACAATGTGGGCATCCATAATACAGATTTTTTTATCATATTATAATTATATTGGGTTGAAATGTGAATCGTACATGCATTAAATTTGGAATCCAGACTGTAAAGCTGAAACATACAAATGTTACATGTGTGGTTTAGTCATGCCTAAACAAATAGCTTCAAACTTCTACAGTTTGTTGCTATTAGCAGCTATGTGTCCACTAAACACCCACTCACACACAATCACATTCTATCTGTCTTCCTCTCTCCTTCTCTCTGTCCCCTAACACACTTTGGTTGCTTTTTTTAACTTCTTTCTCTGTTTTACCCTGTTTTCAGGCTCTGGAGGGCCTCGTCTACGTTCTTCTGGTGGAAGCTGGTCATGTAGCTGTGCATCTCTTTGTAGTTATTCCTAATGTTCCTCTCTGTGCTGCCATTGGGAACTGTGCCAAAACGGAATGGCGGAGAAAAGTCATTTGGTCGTTGAAACTGTAGTAAGAAAGAAAGAAAGACAGAGAGACAGAGCGAGAAAAGAAGAAGGTCAGGGTGAATACAGTAGTTAAACCTGCATTCATCCAGAAATGCTACCGTGTAATGAATTTCCAACAGTTGGGTGTAAAATAATTTTTATACACTGCCATAACTCTTTTATACATATTGCACATCTTGGCTACTTCAAATCATAAAAGACAAATGAGAAAAATCTTTTTCCTTTTTTTCATTTTATCAAATATAGGATATGTGATGCTGTTAAACAAAAAAATGCAGCATCGTAAAATGTTATTTAAAAGAAAATATAGCACAGCCTAAAAATGTATTAAAAATATGAAAAAATAACACATGAATTATTGAGTGGTTACCGCAGTTTCTCCTTGTCAGTTCTCCTTGCCTGTTTTAGCAGCTGTAACCTAGTTCACATTAGCCTAATAACTTCTCATTTATAAAGGCCAAGTGCAAAGCTACAAGAACATACTACAAGTACGACGGGTGCAGAAACAGCAATTAACACCAATGATTACTTGTGTATGTCAAAGACATAGACCAGGTACAGGCACTTTAACTGAACGTGCAATGACAAATATGTAGTATACATACTGTACACAACGCATACTTCCTTCAATTGATCAAACAAATATTTCAATCTTTCAAATTCAAGAATTGTTTTTCATTGTACAAGAATAAACTTTATTAAGAAACAAGCCTAAATGATAAAATATACATAAGGCAGTCTAGACAGTGTACTATCCTGTTTATTACATTTTAACCATGAGATGAAAAAGTATGGTTAGGGGTGTGCATTCAGAGTTTAGTTACATGCATGTACAGTAGGAGTTGCACATTGTTTAAATCTTAGGTGGAACAACAGAATTAAGTGGTACTAGGACGGCTACATGGGAGTAATGCACATGAAGCAGAGTTAGCTGAAAACAGATGTTTGTTTAAGTATCATGCAATTTCATTATAGATTTTTTTTCTATTATTAGTATTAGTTCAGCTATTTAAAACATCATGCACACATTGCAATGTCCTGACCTTGATTTAGTACCTCAAGGCTGCTTAAGTTCACACAAAAGAATTAATCAGTATAGGATATGCTTGATCAAGTACTATTTTATAAGCTTCCAGATATTGAGTCTGGAAGCCATGTTGTTAAATTAAACCAAATTAGCATTTTTTTGTAGTTATTATACCTATGGCTATTACTGCTATACTGTTTATACAGTACACATTTACACAATTATACCACTTACACTGCAACACACACACACACTTATTCTCACACATTATGGGCATTTTGGAAATGCGAATTAGCTTAATCTGTGTGTTTTTTAAACTGTGGGATCACCCAAATGAGTATGGGTTCCCTGTTGAGTCCGGTTTCTCTCAGGGTTTCTTCCTACTGCCGTCTCAGGGAGTTTTTCCTTGTCATTGTCAATGAGACAATGCATCCTCGGTCCTCATCAGGGATCTTATCATCATTTTGATGCATACACGTTCACATTTCATACAAACTTCAAAGAATGTCAATTGTTAAAAGCGCTATACAAATAAAATTGAATTGAATTGAATTGGGAGGACACCGGACTACCTAGAGGAAACAAACTCAAGAACATGCATGAACTCCACAGAGGCCCGATGCAGAACTCAAACTTCATCCTTGAGGTTATTCATACAATATACAGTATCTTCTTTTTTTTTTTGCTACATTCTATGAACTAGAGTTAACCACAATAGGAAAAAAAATATATTTCAGTTAGCATATTCAAGCCTTGAATTTTCCAGGAGTTAAAGTGAAGTGCTGATGTTTAAATCTGGCAACATCAGAGGTATGACCTACTGTATATGTAGGTGATTTGGAAAATCTTAATAAAAAGACCAAAAAATGTATTCAGTAGAAACAAACCTGGATACAATTAACTTTCTCTGCATAAATATTGGATTAGTGTTCTGACTTAAGGTACCTACTCCGACTACAGCCCTGCATATTGGCAAAGCTAGAGAAGAAACACACAATGAATTTCAAACACGGTACAGTATGTTGTCTTTAAATGAATTTCACTGGCACTATCTTTATTAATGCTATTTGCCTCACATGTTGACACAGCATCTGGACTTTTTAATAGCCCTTTAACATAATCAACTTTTTTCAATTTCTGCTTTCAGTGTGGAGACAACAAATCTATATAAAAAAAAGCCCCTTATAGTGGAAACATCCGGTACCAATGAGGCACCTTCCATGAATCTACTTTCCAAACATGTACCACAAAAAAAAAAAAAAAAAAAAACATTCTAGCTAGGGCAAATAGTGAAGAAAAGCAATGAGTTGAGGAACGTACAGTAGTGCAATCATAACCAATGTGTAGGGTAAGGTATAGTAAGATCCTTCAAGCATAGGTAAATGAAATGTAAGTGTTGCCAAAAATGTTTCTTTTGTTTCCTGCCTTAGTGTCTCACTTACTTATCGTCTATAGCACTTTATCCTGTATACAAAGCACAAGGCGGGAATCAACCCCAGCTGCCGAAGGTGCAAGGTGACCGCGCTAACCACTAAGCCACTGTCCACTCCTACTGTACCTTAGTGCTTCAGTAGAAAAAAAACATATTTTAAAAGTCCATAAATTCCCAGCCTCCCAGGAATAAATGTATTCTTTTTAGAAAAGAAAGAAAATCTACAAATTATACAAGATGATGCAAAGAACATACAGTGGAACCCTGGATTACGAGCATAATTTATTCTGCAAAAGTACTCGTATTCCAAAACACTCGTACACCAAATCTAATTCTCCCATAATAAATAATGAAAACTCAAATTATTCGTTCAACAGCCCAAAAAAATAAATACATAAAAATAATGAATACAATAATATAAAGTAAAAACAAAACAAATTAACCTGCACTTTATCTTATAAAAATAAATCCTGACAGATAAGTGTTTCCGTTTGTGAGCGCAGGTACCGTGTATTTGTGTGTGTGTAATTAGCCCCTTCCCTTGCCTCGTCTTACACAGTAAAACTCCTCCTCCCTCCCCCCACCTCACTTTTTAAGTTTCACAACAAAGACCCACACAGGAAACACTGTTTTAATAAGGAAAAAATAAATCTCTCTAATTCACTCGCGTGAGCGCAGACTAACAGAATCACTGATGTAAAGTAAAAAAAACAAAAAACAAATGAACCAGCACTTTACCCTTGAAAAGAACTGTGATAGAGCTGAGTTTCTGTGTAGAGAAGAGCGTGTCTGTATGTGTGTGTGAAGCCGAGGAGGGGGGTGTAAAGGCGAGAGAATGTGTGTGTGTGTGTCTGTGTCAAATTACGCACACGTACACACATAGGAGACACGCTGAAACAGGGCCCTCCTGTTTCAGCGTGATGTTGATTATACCAGTAAGAGACGAGCACTAACACCCAGCAGGGGAGACAATTACCCACAATTCTGCAGCGCAAGAGAGAGAAAAATTATTGGCTCAGTTGTGATCACGTGACGCTCAGTGTCAAAACAAGAGCGCATGCGTGATACATGATACTCGGCACTCGTAAACCAAAGCTTGCTCGTTTTTCAAGTCAAAATGTATTACAAATCTTGCTCGTTTTGTGGAACACTCGCAAACTGCGTTACTCACAATCCGAGGTTCCACTGTACCTGTTAATTGCTCATAAATCTAAATGTCAGTGTACCTGTGCTAATTGATGAAGGTTTAAAATGAAAATACTGACCGGATTTCATTTTTAATATTTACTGGTATTTATAATAATTGATTTCATGTAGAGAACCTTTTCATTTTTTATGGCTAGCCTTGTTCAATGTGTCAAAGTATAAACTGATGCTAGCACTACAGAAATTAGGCTGTAAATAATATATGCAGTGTTATTCTAGCTTTATTGAACTGTGAAGGCCATTGCTTAAAGGTCACTTCTACAGTGCTGGCAGAAAAGCCCTTGGCCATATCCTTAGTAATCTGGGTTTTATACAGTAGGTGAATCCTCCGTACCTTCTTATCGCTGAGTCCAGTCACCTGGTCAACGTACTCCTCTTGGATCATGAAAGCAGCCAGGTTGGCAGTGTAACTGGCCAGGAAGATGACAGCGAAGAAGGCCCAAACTGATACCATTATCTTACTAGTGGTGCCTTTGGGGTTTTGTACAGGCACAGAGTTGTTGAAGACTAGACCCCAGAGCAGCCATATGGCCTTTCCGATTGTAAACGAGGGACCACCTGGCTCTGAAGACAGAGAAAATGAAAAAGAGTGAGTATCGAAGAAAAAAAGAAAGAAACAAGATATATGTACATGTGAAAAAGCCCAGAGAGAAACAGACAGAGAGATAGATATAAATGATGGTAAGCAAAAATGCAGAGATTAAGGGGAATAACAAAAAAGGGTAGAAAAAAGAGAAGCTGTTTATAAGTAGACGGATGCAAGCATAAGCATATTCAGAAGGAGCTGAAACAGTAATTGGAGGTGAAAAAGGCATAATGCTTTCAGATGGCTAGACACAGAGACACAGAGGGACTCTATAGTGTGTTATAGTTATAGAAAATTAGAAATGCTTTTAAGCTCCAGCGCAGTACAACGGCTTATGTAATATGGACATGTCATTAAACATGGGCCTGGGGGCGAGAAGAGAAATCAGTAGTCTCTGTATTCTCTCAGCTCCCAGCAATTACCTGAAGACAGCACAGTGCAGCATTGGATATGCTTTGGTTTCACCATATATCTGTTCAGATAAGTCAGAGTTTTTTTGCCGGGCAAAATTTGATCTTTATTGCTGTGATCCCTAAAATTCCACTGGAACCAAAACATTAGTATGGTAACACAGTGACAGTATCTGGATGTGGTGGTGGATTAAGATTGTTTTAAGATTCATTTACTCGTTGTCTATACTGCATATCTTGTACAGCGTCGCGGGTGGCATGGAGCCTATCCCAGGAGACTTAGGGCACAAGGCAAAGTACACCCTGGACAGGATGCAGGGAACCCACACACACACTGTATGAGCAATTGGGGAATGCCAAACTAAATATTTGTACCATGGGAGAAACCAGATTACACGAAGGAAACCCACCAAACACATACAAACTCCCCTCGAAAACCTTGAACCCTTGTGGTGCAGGGCCACAGCGCTAGCCATTATGCCACAGTGCCCCCTACATACAGTAATATTTATATGAAATGAATTCAAATCAGGATTTAAAATATTCTTGCAAAGTTACAGTATATGCAGTGGCGAAACTGAAAATTATTTGCTAGGCAAATGCTTGATGGAGGTACATTAAGAGTTCATCTGTAGTTACAGCCAAATAATTTAAACTTATATCAGAGTTTCCACATCATACATCTTCAACGTTAGTTTTTATTAATGTTTTCTTCGTTTATAAACAAAATGAATTAATTCTTACTTCAAATTTGATCCTTGTTCTTACAGTGCTTCAAAATGTTACATTTTTGTGATGATGTTTTTAATAAGGTGAGATGATAGAAGCAGGATGGTTCAGATTACCCATTTACGGCATTTGACAGACACCCTTATCCAGAGCAACTTACATTTTATCTTATTATACAGCTGAGCAATTAAGGGTTAAGGGAGCAAGTTGGCAGTGCTGGGGTTTGAACCTGGGACCTTAAAATCAATAGCCCAACACCTTACCTTGTATATCACATATACCTGTACATCACAGCACAGTGAAATTGTTTCCTCACATATCCCAGGTAGGAAACTGTGGAAGACTAGCCATGGAGCAGACAGACTTATTGCTCAAGTGCCAACTGTGGCAGCTTGGTGGAGGTGGGGATTGAGCCGCCAACCTTCTGATCGGTAACCCAGAAGCTTTTAATATTTAACTGCCTTCAAATATTATATATACTGTAATATTAGAACTTACCTGCAGCATCTTCTATATACTGAGTATCAATATTTGTAACACAAGCACAGCAACACACCAGACTGTCACACTCTGCACCAATGTAATTTATCAAGCTAACTTCTGCCGCTGTTTGTCTTACTGGACTTGTAAACCATTTCCACTTCTCTCTAAACACAATTGGGATTGCATGTCATATGGCGGCATGGTATGGTAATGTGGGTATATTTGAAATGAGAAAAAGCTCTGTATTCACAGTAGAAGAGAAATTAGACTTGTTACTGGTCCTGTCAGTTTAATCATATGTTATAAAAAAATAAAATAAAGAAAAGGAAAAAGAACAGTGCAAATGTTATGCATGATGTGGGCTATGCTTTATATGATTTAAAAAGAGATAAAATAATTTATTGCACATCAATCCCATTCAACAGCAAAATTATTGAGTTATACTCTGAAAACATTTATTTAAGCAGACCATGTTTTTTGTAAGAATTTAAATGATTACAATTCATTGTCTTTGACTGGCATGAAATCTAGCTAGTAATGTTGCTAGTAATGGTTTTGTTGTGCTTGTTGCTGTTGATTTTTTACATATGAGCTTTTCATTGGGTTTATTTAATACATCCAAAGATGCACAACTCTCTCCTTTTCCAGAACTGTTCTCTGATTATGCACTACATTAAGCGTATACTTATTATTTCTGAGAAAATTCTCATCCAATTGTAATGGTCAATATAATGGGGGGAAAAAAAACATGCATTACTTGTAAGGACATATACTGTACAATTTACTTTCATGGCTAGATTGCTTTTGACATCCCGGCTATAACGTGTCAGGGTGTTTAATAGGTGTTCTCCCACCATGCACACGCAAGTCTGTGTCAGTGCATGCATACCTCGTCCATCTGCCAGACAGCGGTTGTAGCCGACCGGACTGAAATATTCGAAGACAAAGACGGCCACGGCAGATACGATCAGCAGCATCACAAACATCATCACCCACACATCAGCACTGAACGGCTCTGAGACAGACAGAGAGAGCGAGAGAAAGAAAATGGAGACAGATGTATATGATACATTCTGACCCAATATTACAGCTCCTCAGAGAGACAGATGTCTTTGTTATTCAAGCTGTCAGAAATATCACTATTCCAGGATGTTTATTTGACTGACATTACATTTGGAATAATCAAGGAGTAACAAGGACAGACTGAGATTATGAATAGGAAAAGGATAAAAGGTTTGAAAAGTTTATTACAGAAATAAAATAAAATAAAATAAAATAAAAATTATATCATATATCATGGAATTTTAAAATACATTGAAACTAAATTCTAAAAGAGTGAAAGTACCTTAAGGCACATTCTGAAAAATAGGTTTTCAAATCATATCAACAATAAAGTGAAACTATATTTAGAAAAGGACTATGTCAAAGAGAAACAACAATACATGTCAAACAATGCTATAAATGTCTTGTGAAATTCTCACTTCTGAATGTGCGATTGAAAACCGTTATTCATAATATTGCCTCATAACAGGATTGGCAACTTTCTCTAAGGCCAGTCTCAAGAAAGCCAGCCAATTTTTTTGAAAAGGTGACTCATGAGGCCTACAATGTATATAATCTACAAACACCTGTTAACATTGCAGATTGCAGATTGCAAGTGAGGTAAAAAAAAAAAAAGAACCTGAAATAAATCATGTCATATTTTCCCTCCAACTTTAATACGATGCAACACCTAACATAATCCAAAGGAAACAGAAACACTGTAGGGTAAAGGGGAAAAAAAGCTAACCAATAACCTGCTTGTTTACGTCTGAACACCCTTTTAGGATGGGGCATGTCACTCTTATCAGAATGAACCAATCAAATGCTGCCATGAGGCAGCAACAATAAAGGCGTCGCAAGAAGAACTGACAAGTACTGGTCACTCCCAATACATGACAACAATGTCTTGCGTTCTTCACATGTCTGAGCTATGGTGTAGGACGCCCAGTTAGAAGCCCAAAATAAATCCAAGCCCACCAAAATCTTGTCAAAATGAGACCAAAGAAGAACTGGGTATAATTTGAAAATATATACAATAGCAATAGCACAATATCATGGTGAAGCATGGTAGCGGCAGCATCACACTGCTCCTTTTCTTTAGCACTGGGGCTCTAGTTTTTCCCAAGCCAGCAAAAGCAAGTCAAGGTTTTGAGAATGATCCAGTCAAGGTGAAACCCTGTGGAATGACTTGATGATGGTTGTGCACAGGAGGTCCCATCAAAATTTGTTAGATTTGGAGAATTTTTCATTTTATTTTTTTGCAAGGAGGAGTGGAATACAACTGGTAAAGCAAGATGTGTTAAAAGACTGAGTGCTGTGTGTTAACAAATTATTGCCTAACAACCATGTTCTGTTTCTGGTTCGTACAGTAGGTATAATAATAAAGTATTGTTCAATCAAGTTTAAAGTTTAAGTTCAAGGTTAAGTTTTTATGCACCTGTACATTTTTTTTAATTGCCATACTGATTAGAATTTTTACATCACAAAAACACTGCAAGTTTAACAAGAGTGGGTTTAACACATCTTACTGTACATCGACTCTTTGTATTTTCATCAAAGCTGTAGAGTCAGATATAGAGACAGGAGATGTGGCTCGTCGATATTATTGAAAACAAAGCGGAGGGCTATAAAAATGACAAATTGGTCGCAAAAAAGTTTAGACCAAAAAAAAAGAAAAAAAAACCGCTCAAAGATATTTGCAAAATTATACAAATGCTTATGTTTATATAATTCCGTATTCACTGAAATGGTGTTCAACGTATTATAATTTTTTTATTATTAATAATATAAAGGAATGTTGGAATGTTTTTTTTTGTATTATATCAGTCAGTCTTGATTCACCTGACCTTTCCTACAACAGACAGATCGAGAGTCTTGTAAATGAAGTGTGCTTCTTGAAGAATCAGAATAAGTGATCTTATCTTGAAAACCACTTCATCAGCTTATTGAGTGTTTATCATTGGAAGTAACGGCGAGAGAACAAAGTAGGCTCTTCATGAATACCTGCGCGTGTCCGGTTCGGTAGACGTTACATTTTAGGTCACGCAGATTCTATGAATATGCAACTTAAAAATCCACCCATGTCCAATCCTCTTGTCTGGGAATAGAGTCTGATTACAAAATACATTTGCATACTCGGCTCTTACTCTCACTAACCACTTCATTGAGTACACCTTGGTAGTACTGGGTTGGACCACCTTGTGCCTTCAAAACTGCCTTAATTCTGCGTGGCATACTGTAGATTCAGTAAGGTGAAGGACATTCCACATTCCTTAAAGATTTTGATCCATATTGAAATGATAGCATCATGCAGATGCTGCAGATTCGTCTACTGCACTTCCATGATGCAAATCTCCCATTCCACCACATCCCAAATCTGGTGACTGTGGAGGCCATTTGAGTACAGTGACATCATCATGATGTTCAAGAAACCAGTTTGAGATGATTTTAGCTCTGTGACATGGCACGATATCCTGCTGGTTCATCAAAGGATGCACATTAAATTCAATTCAGTTTTATTTATGAGATGACAATAGGAGGAAACCTTGAGAGCAACCAGACTCAACAGGGAACCCGTCCTCATTTGTGTGATAACGTATAGCAGAGATTGATCTGCAGTCATACTGTGTGTTAGGAGGCTGGAAGTTCAGTATAACAGGAGATGTAAGTTAAGTGTGAGTCCAGTTTCGTTATTGGCGGCTCAGGTACAAAACTGTTTGTGGGAATTTCAGTTCTGAACTGCAGTCACAAGTCATCAGAGAACAGCTGTCTGCATCAGCCAAGCACATAGTCAGCAACAATACTCAGGCCAGCTGTCACACCTAAACAATGCTCATTTGGTACTAAGGGGCCGAAAATGTGCAAAGCAAATCTTCTCCAAACCATTACACCACCAGAAGCCTGAACCGTTGATGATATGAGGCATGTTGTTCACACCAAATTCTGACCCAACCATTCGAATGTTGCAGCAGAAATTAAGGCTCATCAGACCAGGCAACGTATTTCCAATCTCGTATTGGCTAATTTTAGTGAACCCATGTGAATTGTAGCCTCAGTTCCATGTTCTTTGTTGACAGCAGTGGCACCCGCTGTGGTCGTCTGCTGCTGTAGCCCATCTGTTTCAAGGTTCGACACGACATGTTGTGCATTCAGATATGCTCTTCAGCATACCTCGGTTGTACAACAGCTCAAACCAGTCTCCTCTGACCTCTGGCATCTTCTAGAGAGCAACAGTACCACTCACTGGATATTTTCTCTTTTTCAGGGCATTCTCTGTAGACCCTAGAGATGGTTGTGCATGAAATTCCTAGTCGATCAGCACTTTCGGAAATTCTCAGAACAGCACGTCTGCCAACAACAACCATGCCACTTTTAAAGTCACTAAAATCAACTTTCCTCACCATTTTAATGCTCGATTTGAACGTGAGTTCAAAGGATTGAGTTGCTGCCATGTGATTGGCATCAACTCAAGCATCAGTTGAACAGGTGTGAGTGTATATTTTATGGAGGATATAATGTTTTTCTATATTACTCATCTCACTCACTCATCAGCTATACCGCCTTATCCTGTAGTCACAGGGTCACAGGAAACCTGGAGCCTATCCCAGTAGGCTTAGGGCACGAGGCGGGGTACACCCTGGACAGGGTGCCAGTCCATCGCAGGGCACACTCACACACACTCATTCACACAGTACAAACAATTTGGACTGTGGGAGCAAACCTGTGTACCCAGAGGAAACCCACTAAGCACGGGGAGAACATGCAATCTCCATGCACACAGGACCCTGGAGGTGTAAGGCGTCAGTGCTAACCACTACACCACCGTGCCGCCCTTTTCTATACTACATTATTAGAAATAAAGACTTAAAATTTTTTACAAGAACGCTTGCAACACTTCCTGAAAAAACGAATTTCACCACAAAGAGCATAACGCAGATTGTTGTAACTCATTTCAAACTACAGCAGGTTTGTGTGACTTTCATGATTCACATACAATACAGTATGAGTGCGTGTACATGTTTTATGCCATACCTAGAAATGCAGAAGGAGACACGGTGCCATTGCTACGTGAGACCATGACACTAATGCCCGTCTCTATGAAGGGGACGGAGAAGTCAATGACCTCTGAGCGCTCCTCGTTGATGGTGAGAGAGCCCACTGCCATGTGAGCATTCTTCAAAACCACCTACATCGTTGGAGAGAGAGCATAAGAGAGAAAGAGGGAATCATACAAGGTTGAGAAAATAAAGTTGACACAGTTTTAAGATTTAACAGAAAGAGAAACACAAGATATACAAACATCGACCAACAATACTGAAGGTAAAGGAGAAATTAGGTTACTACACTGGATCATATGTGGAAATTGTCACACCCTTGTTTTTCCCCTCGCCCTTCTTCTCTATCCACTTTTTCCCTTCCCCAGACCCCTCTTCAGCTCAGGTATATTTAGCTTTAAATATCAGAGGCCCTGGGCTACACAGGAAAATGGGATACAACACACTGAATTAATAAGGTGAACGTATGCTACAGAGATACCGCCCTGCCTCTCTTTGCCTTATCTAAACTAACACACTTTCTCTTTATCTCTCCGCTGCAATTCTCGTTCCCATTAACTTCAGTGATTTTATCTTCTGCATGAAATATGTGTTTGTGTAAAAAAAAATAAAAAATAAAAAATGTCTTATGAAAATGTTTAGCCGTCATGTACAGCTATTAAGCAATGAGCCGCTCAGGCGAAAGCAGAAGCCTACCTAAACATTGTGACTGATGTGACGATAATTTACGTGACTCTAAATGAAAAGGAGTTACACAAACATGCCACAATTATTTAAACGACTTTGGGTCCGCGACGGAATTATTTCTAATCTGAATTAAAATACCAGCTGGACTCTCTCTCGATCTCGCTCTCTCTCCTCCGTCCATCTTACTCTCACACTCTGTGCCGTTGACTCACTCTCTTTCACGACACACTTTTTCTCGCACTTTCACGACTGCTAAGTGACACATTACTAGCCTGAAAAACAACCACTTCGTGTTCTATCAAAATTACATACCAGCCAGAATAATTAATGATCAATAAATAAATATTAAGTAAGGTAAATAATATAGAATAATACTGTTCTCTTAGGAAGCGTATGCATATCCAGCATTATATTGGATTGTAAATGAATTAAGCTTTAGGATTAAATGATTATTATGCGTATTTTGTGTTTCCTTGAAGAAAAACAGCGGCCTGTGCCCTCCATGACTTCCAACAACCACATCAGTTTGTGCATCACAGCGATGCAAATTTCCCTTCGATGAAACACGGCAAGCATGCTGATCACCTCATTTCGAATTAAATTATTCTGATAGGCATCTTGATGCGAATATTGGCTCACATGCATGAGTAATTCCAATATCACCTGAAGCAACGGCTGATTCTACCCAACGCCAGGCTTTTTAAAACGCAAGTCTCATGCTGTACTAGTGCATTAGCACTAAGCTCAATAGGCATCAGACGAAATGTGCTTATTCAGTGAACAGACTGCACATTTTTTGAATCGATGATTTTATCAGGTCTTTCAATAACCGCGGGGGGGAAAAAAGAGAAGAAGTGAGAAAAGAGCCTCAGCAGTAAGGGGAGTGGAGAACTGGACACGTTTTTTGTGGAATAAATCCAAAATGACATTTTAAAATCAAATACGTACTGTAATGCACCTTGTTACTCCTTCAGAAACAGAACGTCATGCAAAATATTTTTCCAGTTTGAAGGTAGTCTGCAGAACCCAAATAAATGCAACCATTCAAAGCCATGTGTCAGAGCTCTTTAGGCTTTAAGTTAGACTTTAAAACAAATCAGCACCATAAAACATTCTACTGTTTATTTCTTTTAAGGACCCCTTATACAGTAGATTCTAGGTAGAATCAGATAACAGATGGTTTCTCTTTCAGGATTGCAAGTTTAAAAAAAACAAGAACCATTAGGAGCATACCAAGAACCACTGAGGAGCCCATATTTCGTACATGTCCTGCACAGTACAATGCCTGAATAGTGCCAGAGGCAGAGCGATCTGAAATGACAGGAAACGTGATTGACTGCCTCGTGGTCCTTATTGGTTGAATTCTGGGGGTCCAAATAATTAGTTTTCCTGGAGTGTTAGATATTGTATCAAAAAAGAAGAAAAAAAAAAGAAAGAAATTCTCCCAAAAACATTTTTACATGTTTATTTCAAAATCACCGACTTGCAACTTTGATATTTCATTAACGTGTCTAGATGCAAAGCCGGCTCCCTAGTCTAAGCCGCCAGATGTTCTTAGAACAATTTAACGCAGGAAAAATGTGTTGTGTCTTGTTTTAGAAAAAAGAAACAACTCTACCTCGCCCACCATGCCGTTCCACGTGCCGTTGATCTTCTTGCCGTGTTTCCCGTTGGTCACTAGGTAGAGGTCGTAAGTGAACTTCACAGATTTTGCGATCTTTTTGAGGATGTCTATGCAGAAGCCCTTACAACAGCGCTTAATATAGATCCCTGAATCTCCTGTTTGGTTTCTGGGGAAAAAGGAAAAAAGAAGCATGTACGCTGGGAAATATCAACGGTTGTTTTGACGATGTGAACTACAGTAAGAGAAAAACTAAAACAGCGTAAACTTTGTAATGAAATTACTTTCCTTTATTCCTTGGAGGTCCAGATTATGTAGTCCTGATACCAGAGTAGAGTACATTTATCTCTCTTTTTTGTGCTCTAATGGAAGTCTTTTCTTTTCCATGTTTGTCTTTTGCATGAGAAGCTTTCTAGTGAGTTTTAGCCCTCAACCAAAGGTTCTTTTGCAGGTTACCGAGACCGCAAGTTTGAATATTATTATTTGATATTACTTGATAAGACGCTTCTTGTTGCGACTTAGAGAAAATATGACAATGTGCTTACAGTAAGTTGTTGTAGGAATTTCATCAAAACATGGTCTCTCCAGGAATTTGAGTTTCATATAAAAGAGAGATTTCACATAGAAGAGAGGGTTAGACCAATTAAAAAGATTGCATGTGAACAACCAGTAGCTATGTGTTATTAGATCTTGTCAAGATCCCTGAATGATATTATATTTTTGAGAATGAACTCCACCTAGATGTTGTATTCAAATTATTAAAAATAATAATTTGCTTGTTTTTGCTCTAAGTTTGACATTTTGGAACCTTTTCTTCCCCCCCATAAAATTTTGGAAATTAGTGAGAGGGCATGTTTAAAACATATTAATATTTAAAAGTTGATTTCACATGAAACAAAATGACAGTCCTAAATTATAACTATGGGCTTATATATATTGTATGCTGTTTGTTTTTACTGCGAGCACATTAAAGTACATAGTGCATCCATATTCATTCATCTGACATACAGCTTCTTATAGAGGCAGCTGGAAAAGTTATACATGGTGTTTACTGGAATAAGCTTTAAAACCATTTTATGTTGGTTATCATAAAGGATTTCTGTAGGTGTCATGTAGCCCTTTCCCCCCCAAAAAAAAAGAAAGAAAGAAAGAAAGAAAGAAAAAAAAACGTTAGCAGCAGTGAAGTCTGTACAGACTTGTTGTCCTTAAACAACATTTTAAAACCTGAAAGCGTTCAGTAGTAACCAGACTGACAGACTGCTTACTGGGCTTTGAGCTGTTTTCTGCAGGGAACCGTGTTCCTCATGCAGGTACCACTGAGAGGATCCACATCCTCCACAATGACAAACGGGGCCTCCTCCAGCGTGACGATAGACAGGTGGTCATCATCCCTTTCTTCTGCATCTGAATAAAGCTCAAAGCGTGGCCACACGTGGTATTTCATGGTCAACGAGCCATTCTCCCACTTTCCCACCTGGGAAGCGTAAGGGATAAGAGAAGAAAAAGGAAAGTGCTTAGAGAGAAATTAAGGGCAAGTGGGGGGAAAAGGGAGATAAGAGAGTGAGAAAGGTCAGAGTTGGATTAATGTGAGGATGGCAGAATAATGGAGTGGAGAGATAGGAAGAGGTTTGTATAGTCTGACTATGGCATTATGATGTCACGACGCGGTGTGATGTTTATCTATAGATGTGTTAACCCACAGTCAAACATGATGTGACCGAAGGGAATTTCTTTAGAATGAGACTTTGGACAGGATGGAACAAAGCAAGTGATGAGAGAAGATGTTTGGTTGCGACCAATGGGAATGTGCATCATCAGCCTTTAAAACTAGGTTTTCAGCTTAAAATTCAAAATTCTACTCCGAATTCTGATCAGATGTGTGGCTTTCCATACAATCTACAGCTACCGTCTGTGAATATCATACTAGCCTACAAGTACTACAAGTGAATTCATGGCAACCAACAGTAAACTGAAGATGGGAACACTCATACTCTAACAAGCAGTGCAGCAGCGCGAGGCGAAATATCACCACCAGTGTAAGTGGGGTTAGCAGAATCTCTCGAGACCCAGATAAAGAGGGCGAGAGGAGAAGGAAAGTATAAAAAAAAAATACTCACCCTGTCCCACTGTCTCTCCTTATCCAGTAAAATAATAACCAGCTTAGGGTGCATCTGGTAGCCATCCTCGCTGAACGAAAGATTGCGTCCCTCAAATGTCACGTTCATGAGGTACCTGAGGGCACAGCGTCATATACAGTAGACCATATGTAATCACATTCAGAGAACCTGTACTGTACATATTCACCGTGAAATCCTTAATCAGTCGTACTACAGTATACAGTATGTTAAGCTGTTGCCTACGTATGACACCCTGAAGCTGAAGCTATAATGCATCGATCTTATATTTCAGGGGTGTCACACAGGTCCGTGTAGTAGCAGCGAGACTGATGCACCAGCGGAGGTCTTGACAGATAACATAAGCAAGCACAGAAACCGCTGACCCCCTGCTCACATAGTGCTCAGTTCCCCTCGAGTGGCACAGCCAGATGGAATGTCACGACACCGCTCACAATCAGAGCAAACAGCACAAATGTCATCCCAACAGGGAAAGAGTCTGTAATGAATAAGAACAATAAGCGCCTTGACTACTGATAAAGGTGATGGTCTGTGATAATAGACTTTTTTTTTTCTCTTTTTCTTTTTTTCCCCGGTCGTTCTATAAAAAGGTCCTGCGGAGGACATGCGTCATTTCTGCCTCGAAAGGAACAGGATAATAATCTACTATAAAGATTAGAAATAGCGTAAGCTGTATTCGAGCAAATTTTGTGGGACATAATAATTCCCCCCTTTTCTCGATGTGGTTTGTGACAAGCGAAGACTGACCCACTTTTGACAGTGCCAGTGAATCAGGTGTGAGTGGATGTGTGGGCGGCGCTGTTATATGAGCACCCAGCCATCATCAGAGTGGTGCTATTGTGGTGTGTGTTGTAACGGTCAGATCATTTGCTATGCCTTTAAGACCATCCCGCTTAATATGCACATCTGTCGTTGTCTGTTCTCGGACTTGTGTTGATCCCATTTTGATAAATGACTTGAGCTTTAAACTCAATAGTAATAAAGTTTTGCTGTGAAACTGATGCTGGATATTGTTGCCATTGATATTGCTTATTTCCATTGATATTGCTCTCAATACGTTGTCCTACTGAGCCACATCTCATTTGTGTTGTTCTTACAGTCATCCAGATCTTACAGTGCAGACAGATTTCACACTTCAGGTATTAAAGAAAGCAACAACAAAAAAATGTGATTGTTGTTGCCTGTTCTGCAGTAGGAATATTCTTTGTCCACGTTGAAAATGCCACATGCTCCGACTTACACACTGATTTGATAGACACTGACAGACTGACTGGATTGCCACAGGTCATTCGGGCACATGTGCGATTTCTACAGGACCGTCTATTATTCGCTTTGTTTACAGTATTCCTGAATGCTATGACTAAACCATGGCCCTGAGCTCCATTACTTACACACACACACACACACACACACACACACACACACACACACACACACACACACACACACACACACACACACACACACACACACACGCACACACACACACCTCCATTAGCTGCTTTTCTTTCACACGCTGCTGCTTTACCTTAATCAAACCCAGATATCTGCACCTGAACCATGCAATATGCGCCCCTTGCATCAAATCTTCCCCAGTCTAGCCACCTGTGAACCTCATGGTAAAAACCAGAGGGATGGTTTAAGCGAAGGAGACACTGTCAGGTACAAGACATTATGCAGGACATATTTTACCCTGGACAAGTTCTGTAAATCATTCTACCAACAATTATTCATATTATTTGTGACCATATCGAGATGACCAATTAATCCAGTTACGGTGTTGGATGTTTTCAGTATTTTTTTTTCTTTTGGCCAGCCACTTCTTGTGCATGCTCTCCTTGTCACCAGAAGCCAAAACAACTATCAGAACAGGTTTTTTTTTTTTTAAAAATCCTTTACCTCAACCCTGTTCTGAATTCAGTGCTGTTCCCCATACATGTCTGCAAACTGAAATCTAAGGTACTGAGCTCATTCTTCCAAAGCCTGCTGCTCAAACCCCTAGTCAAGAGGGGAGGAAAAAAAGCAATGAAGGATGACAAAGCTGATAGTTTCAGACTGTATGATAGGCAGAATGAAAACGGGAAGAACGTTCTGCAGAGACAGTCCTTACTTCTTAAACTATGCATTGCTCATCCAAGCAGGCCAGTTTGGAAGGCGCCGTTTGAAGATCATATATGTGTTCAAATCTGGTGACGTTTGGATTTGAACAAAAAAAAAAAAAAAGATTATTAAAGAATAAATACAATAAATGATCCAGGTTAAATAACAACCCAAGATTACAAGGATCTCCGGGAGGATCTTGTGGTGATTTGCTATAAAAAATTTATATTTCCTTGTATATATACAGTAGCTGGAGGGATGTTCTTCACCACCATACACCTGGCTCATGGATAGTGGCTAGGAGCTGTGAAGAAGTCATCAAGGCCCAAAACAGCCTTTGTATAGTTTGTATAGTTTGGTCCAGTTCCATGTGTTAGTATTTAGGATGAACAAAACATGATGTGAAGAAAATATGACCTTTTTTTTTTTTTTTAAACGTTTGCTTTGAACAAGATATTCGCCATTTGAGATGGTGTACCATTTAACTGACATAACCGACATCAAACGCGGCACGGTGGTGTAGTGGTTAGCACTGTCCCCTTGCATCTCCCGGGTCCGGGTTCAATTCCTGTCTCTGTGTGCATGTTCTCCCCGTGCTTGGTGGGTTTCCTCAGGGTACTCCGGTTTCCTCCCACAGTCCAAAGACATGTAGGTTAGGTTGTAATTGGCGTTCCCAAATTGCCCATAGTGTATGTGTGTGTGCCCTGCGATGGATTGGCACCGTGTCCAGGGTGTACCCCGCCTTGTGCCCTAAGTCTCCTGGGATCGGCTCTGTGACCCTGAATACAGGATTAAGCGGTATAGATGGTGATGAGTGAGGAACTGACATCAATTACTGTTTTCATACTGTAAATACTGACATACTCACTCACTCATTCATCGTCTATACTGCTTTATCCTATATGCAGGGTCACTGAGGCCTGGAACCTAACCCAGTAGACTTGGGGCACAACATTTACATTAAGGCATTTGGCAGACATTCTTATCCAGAGGGACTTACAAAAGACAAAAGGCAGGGTAAACCCTGGTCAGGGTGCCAATCCATCTCCAGGAACACATACACATATTGACACACTACAGCCAATTTGGGAACACCAATTAGCTTAATCTGCATGTCTTTGGACTCTGGGAGGAAACCGGAGTACCCGGAGGAAACCCACCAAGCAAACTCCATGCACGCAGAGACAGACAGGAATCGAACCTGGACCCTGCAAGGGGACAGTGCTAACCTCTTAGCCACCATGCTGTCAAGGCATAACCCGTCACTGGTTATACAGTATAACATACGTATATCAAAATGCAAAAAAAGTTCTTGCAAAGTAATACAAACACTATAGCACTTTCTTAGTTGAACCCCTGTGTACTGACTTCAGGACTTTAGTCATGACTGTTCTCTTTCTACTATGACCTTTCTCTTTTAGCCAAAGCGGTTTTGACCTGGTTCACAAATCCAAACCCAGAGACTGGGTACTTCTCAAAGTGGGTTAATCCATTGGCCCTAGTAAATTCTTTGTGAAGGCTTCATATGGTTTGCAATATACTGTATACCTATCCCACACCAATAAAATCAATGTTTTTTTTTTTGTTTTTTTAAACCTGCCCATGAATCTAAGCAGAGGCTAATAAAAGCACGCCTAACAGAGATAAACACCATAAAGACTGTGAATAACACTCTTAATCAATGATTACATCAGACACAGACATACTGTTTGAGACAAGTACCCTTTATGAAAATACCACATGATGAACTCCACTTAGCCTGATCACATGCCTATTTATAATTAAAATGATGAGGCTGTTATACCCCACCCTGAGAACCTGAGAGATTTGCTCCAGGAAGAATATTATCAAGTGGGAAAGCAAGCAGAGTCTTGATGTCAGTCACATCAGCTCAAAAAGTACTATTATAATCAGATATTTTGTCACTTTTTCCTTCCAAATGAATGACCTAATTAGAAAGACAGAATTAGTACGTTTAAGATTGTTCATATGAATTAACCTGTACATTATCTTAAAAAAAACTTCCAAACCCACCTCATCCTGTGGTTTGGCAGCTCAATATACTGTAACTTGATGTTTTATCAGGAAAAACCAGTGACACTAATAATTTTGCAAACAGCAGTGACT